>CAJVQA010000316.1:0-36865 GCA_910591915.1 Cetraspora pellucida
CTTTGTACAAAGCATGTATATAAGACTCTTAATAAAGGTGATCGGCAAGGCTGCCAAAGGAAAAAAAAAAAAAAAAATTTTTATATAAAACTATTTATAGATTTGATTTATACTTAGTACTATATAGCAATATGTTGTGTCTCAAATACACTTTTGTATTAGATAAAACTGCTTTTTGTATATTAATAAAAGGTTTTTCTTATAAAATTTTTGTATAACTATAATACTTTAAATCTGACCTATTTGCAATATTCTAATCTAATAATAAAATATTTTTTCTTAGAGAACTTTTTTTTCTTAGTTTTGCAATAAGATTATATGATATGTGAAAATTTTTTAACTAGTATTACTATATTATTAGTTTTAATATCAGATGATGTCTGATTAGAATTAGAATTATATAAGACTAGCAATGCCAGTTTAAAAAATTTTGCTAAGAAAAAAACATTTTACTTTTAGGTTAGATTTAGAATATTACTATAAGTATAAGTTAAATTTAAAAAGTTATAATTATATTAAAATTTTGCAAGAAATCTTTTTATTAGTATATAAAAGGCAGTTGCATAAGCAAAATTTTGAGTTATAAACAATTTTTAACTTATTTTTGTTTTTTGAACTTTTTTTATGTTACATTTGATTTTGAAATATGATTGGTTAATAAAATTTATTAGGCTAATAATATAACCTTTGTTTTAGAATTAAAGTTATAATGAAGCTTACAGAGTAATTTAGGCCAGTTATTGCAGATTATTTAACACTGATTATCTGATAGTTATCTAATATGAAACTCCTATAGTCAATTAGATTGAAGGATTAAATATAATATGAAAATTATATTTTTTTTAAAAAATTACTATTAACTCAACATTTTACTTATAAAACTAAAATTTTAGTATAAGTTATGATCTTTCTTATTCTTAATCTAGCTTTAAAAATAATGCTTATTACTTTAAAATTTTTTACTTAATTTGAATATTTTGATTTTACATTACATCTTATTTTTTAATCTAATTGGCCAAAAACTATATGCTGAAAAAAATCTTGTAAATGAGTTACTAATATCACATCAAATATACAAACTATATGATAGTCAAAGAGATATGTATTATGATTAGTGTATTAATATAAAATAATGCTTTAGATTAAACAAAATTTTTTAAAATTAATTTAATAAGCCTATATATGTATATATTTACAAAAAAATCTATACTATGACATATATAATGCAAAAGAAGAATTTATATACTAATTGCATTATTTTTGATAAACTGTCTATAATAATACATTTTGGATTTCTAAAAATCATAAAAGTTATTATAATAAAAAAGTCTTTTAGACTATATTCAGAATTATTAAGTTTTTTTAGCATTTAAAATAGCACAAGCAATATTATAAAAATAATCAAGCTAAACTTAATAATTTTTTTTTGTTTTGTATTCTATAGATATGTAAAATTAAATAAACTAATTTTGGTTAGATTTGAATATATAGTTGTTGTAATATTGCTAGTGCTAGTTTAGCTAATTATGCTATATGATGCATTTAATACTCTAACATTTTAGTAGTTAGTTATTACAAAAAATAACTATTTTTTTTTTAAAAAAAAAAAGTTTATCCTCTATCTCTTTTATTAATTAGTTAATTATATATATATATAAGATATATAAAGAATAAACTATACTAGAAAAAATAAAATAAGAACTACTTTACTCTCAAATATTCTTTGCTAAAATGGTTAGTAAACCTCTAGTCTTTGATTAGCTAATAAAAAAAAGATTGTTCATATATAATATAGTATTATATCTTTTTATTTAGTAGTATATATAAGATTGGTATAATTTTGACTAATGTTGGTAGTTGTACTAGGAGTGGAATTAGAACAGCAGATCTATATTGTATTGCTTTAGAAATAAGCCAGATTTTTTTATATATTACAGAAATAATGTTATAATAAATAAGAGAAACATATTTATATTTATGTTTGTTGTTTTCAAATAGTGCCAAAGTATTATTAGTTATTATTCCTAATAGTATTTGTTTGTTGATATTATTATAAGTAAAGACTTAAATAAATTTTTTTGTATTATAGCAGTATATTTCTAGTTTGTTTGCAGTTTTGAGTACTGTATATTTTATTAATATTGCAAGATCCAGATTGTTTTAAAAACATGTTAAAAGATGTATAATAGTTTACAAGCCAATATAACATCTTAAGCAAAAGTGATTTGGATATTTTGTAGTATTTTTCTAATAAAAAAGGAAGTAAGTAGGTAGCTTTTCAAATATTAATTTAATTTTAAAGTTTTTTAGTACTAAAAAAGTTGGATCTGTTATTAATACTAAAGGTTTTCTTTGTATAATATGTATTATAGAGTTAGTAACCAATTAATATTATTTTAAGAAGTATGCTAGAGTGAGATTTGTTGATTGAACTATGTCAGATAGTTTGTAATTTGATATACTTGTTTTAGTATAGTTTTTATTAGATAGATGCAAGAATTTTCAAAACATTTTAAGACAAAATGATTATATAGAAACTTTTGAAATACAGAGTTTATTAGAAAGTTAATACTTGGAGTTTCTTGGATTTAAAGGTCTTTGTCAAAGATTAATGTAATTGCATGATCATATGACAAAGCTTTTAGTATTAAAAAAAGAAAGGTGTGTTGTTGTTTGTCTAATGTTGAATAGTTATATAGTTGGATAGAAAATATAAAGTTAATAAAATTAACAAAAAAAAAATTTTTAGTATATATTTTTATTAAAATGTAGAAGCTTAGTATAGTAAGTATAAAGTTTAATATACCATAGTGCACTGACCAAAGTACCCTTCTTTTTTCATACCCTCCATGTGAAGTACCTGGGTATTTTGCATAGCACTTTTTTTTTTGCCAAGAATAATATCTGGGTATTTTATAATTATTGAGGCAGGATTTTTGTACAAGACCTGGATATTTTATATTGCACAATACATATTATGATAACTTTACCAAATACTGTAAATACTATTATTAAATATTTAATAACTTCTTGCACTTATAACCCAATTTTTGTAAATGAACAGTTTGACAATTTCGAATTTTAATAACTCTTAATAGCATAAACAACCAGAAAATGCGAAAGTATCAGTAATTGATATTATAACACTTCCTATAGAAGGAATAGCTTATAAATCTTGTGTAAATTTTATAATAAATGCAGTTTGAAAATATCATATAACAGGTAACAAAGTGGTGGCAGAAAAAATTTATAGTAATGTAATCACTGGCCATTTTTGACCTAATAATTCAAATTATGTATTATGCTGACTAATAATTTTTTTAACATAGTATGCAATTTATACATAATTTGTTTTACTATGTTGGAAATAGTTAGCAATTGCATTATCACAAATTTTTTTTGCCACCACTCTATTACCTTAAAATAAATTTATTAAATTATATAAGCATAGCAAGATACAAAATTGATTTTATTTAATTTAATTATTTAAGCAAAGATTGTATTTTTTTTTCATTGGCTTACAATTCTATATTAAAATTTCTGAATTTTTATTTCATTAATTTCAATCTTGAATGGTTGTTAATTCTTTGCTTTCTTTATAAAAACTATTATAAACTAACCAACTTTCATTTTCATTCATATTTTTTTCATCTATATATTCACCATTATTTTTACTATCACTATCATTTTTACTATTACCATTATTTTTATTATTACCATCATTTTCATCATCATTTTATTCTTCAATTCCTTTTCCTGAATTTATTCAGGCTGTAAGTCTTGTAAAGTCTAAAATTAAATCATCTTTGGTTCTATCTATCATATTAGAGATTCCACAACATTTAAAAGACTTCCTGATCATGTTAATATTGATGGCTTCCCAAGCCTCTTTTACCCAAGTAGCAACCAAAAGATATGAAAAATGTTTTATTTTGTCAGCCTTAGTGTATTCTTTGATTCCTTCATCCATCCATCGATTATAAAGATTTCGCATCTATTAAAAAAAAATAGAAAAATTTCAATTTAATAATTTTTTTTTACTTTTCTATTTATTAGATTTTACCTTTGATTTAAATGATTTATTTATAGAAACATCAAGAGGTTGTAAGTGAGATGTTAAACCTTTGGAAATTAAAGCCAAGTTAGTATTCTTCTTCAAAAAACACCATTTTACAGAGTCTATTTTGTGGCTAGCAAACGAATCCAAAATTAACAAAGAACATGGATTATTTCTATATTGTGCTCATTGGGTCCAAATATTTTCTACCTACCTAAAATTAAATAAATTTTAGTCTCAACTATAACATGCATTATAATCATCTAGTTTTTATATCTACTATACTATTTCATTTTCATTCATCTATTCTGAAGGGTTTGCACATATGATAACATTATTAGGAAAATTTTCATGAGGTACTTTAACTAATTTAAAAATAATTAGAGGTGGTAATTTAGTACCATTGGCTATACAGACAAGAACAACAGTAAAATTCGAATGTTCATGCTCAGTTAATAGAATTAATATAGTTTTAGTGCCTCATTCTTTAATTATGGTTTTACTTAACATACTAAAAGACATAGCAGTTTTATTTATATTACTGATTAAAGATAAAGAATAGTCATGTTTACACTACTTAAAAAGTACAAAAGACAAAAACTCATTTTGATCTTTAATATAGCTCTTATGAAGATGTTGAGCAATGGTAGTCTGTTTTCAATTTACCAAATTATTTCTAGACATAAATCTGTCTACCTTCATTTTTGTAAAAATTTGTTATTTTGTATTTCTCCATATTTTTCTTGATAATGAGATGTAGCATATAATGTGCGAGCTTTGGCTTGAATTATATACTGGCTTACAGTTTTTTGCTGAGATTGAGCTTCTCGAAACCATTCAATTAATTCAGCTTCAAATTCAGAATATTTTGGCTAGGTCCCAGATAACAACTTTTGAACATAAGGTGCAACTTTAAGAAGGTCAGATTTTTTGCTTATTTATTCCCAAAGCTGCTTTCTTTCTATCCCAAATTTATTAGCAGTCAAATGTTTACTATGCCCTTTTTTATAGTAGGCAATTATTATTAGTTTTTCACATGCTGACCATACTCTTTTATTCTTTTTTGTTACTTAAGCACATTAAGCTTTAAAGTTTTCATGGGCCATTCTATTTCTTATATATATAGTAGTTTGTGTCAGTATTGGAATATGACCTGTTATAACTTATTGACAAATTGTCGATTATGACCTTATGACCTGTTATAACTTATAAAATTTACTAATACGTTATGACCATCTTGGTCATATAAAGTTTGATATGATCTAAAATGGCCAACCCTGGTTTGTGTTGGTACAGTTGTTGAGTTGGTCTTAGTTCATTGGTAATTGCTGATAGTAGAGTTACTGCAAAGAGCCTCTGCTAATATGTTGCTTTTTCTGCAAAAATATTTTAGTTTTAGTAGTTTTTTTATTTTTATTTTATTTTTTTTTATATATTTTTTTTATTTTATTTTTATTTTTTAATTTGGACCCAAGGATTACAAGCTAGCAGTGATATTTCATTACCTTGTTTCAGTAGTTAAAGAAATTTAAAGAAGATATATGTATGTATATATATATGTAAAGTTCATTGATTTTCTTTTATATTGGCTTGTATTACTTAAAATGTGTTGTGTATAATACCTCCCACATAAAATAAGCTTTACTAATTTTTCTCTCAAGTTCCTATTAGTATGAATTATTTGCACTAAATTACATGTCATGTTATCTGTAAAAAGTTAAGTTTGATGTCAGAATTGATAGCCAATTTTATAGCAAAAATCTTGCAAAGAATTTTTTTGGTTAGTATGCAAAAGGTGATTTCTTAGACAAAATTTTGAGATAAATGAGTCTTTTCAAAAACAAGTGATTAGTTTTTTAATTTTTATGTTATATCTAATCTTGTTCTCTAATTCACTATAGATGAATCACATTATTAAAGATTGTTGATTTTATCCAATTAGAAATGCAATTTACTCATAGCCAATAGTAACTTGGAGGGAATTAGTAGACCCTATAAAATACCCCTTTAGCAAAAGATTACTCTATGCAAGATATCTGTCACTGATCAAGAGACTTACAGGTATTTTATAAGTTTTTTTTGGTTAGATTGCATTAGACCTGGGGTACTTTGGTCAGTGCACTATGGTAGTTATTAGTATATTTAGATGAGATGGCCAAAAGTTATTAAAATATTTAAAGTTAAATAAAAGTATTAAGAGTAATATTTTGCTACTATTTAAGAGTTATTTTCTATATTTTGTTGTTCACTTGTTATATAGAATATTGTAGCTTTTGTATTAAAGTTAGCCTTAACAAGATTATTCCAAAATAATGTTAATAGGTTTATAAAAACATATAAAGAACAAGCCAGATTTAAGTGCACTATTTAATCATGAATTTATAGCATTGCTGATAAGATTAAAATATTAGAGCTTTTTTAAAGTCTTTTAAGTTAATATGAATTCTTCTTTTGCAGTTTATTTGAAGGTTGTAAATTGGTTTAGTTGTATTAAAATAGCAATATTTAGTATAGTATAATGTATTGTTTAAGTTGTATTCTTTGCAGGCAACTAGTATATTGTCAGATAGTAATATGTAATATCAGGTTTTGAGATTCTTATTGAAAGAATTATAAATTCTTCCAAAAGTTAAATTATTTGTAATTATCTAGTCTTTTTTAGTAAGAGTCCAATTTGCCAAAGTATATTGATTACAATATGAAAATATTAATGATGAGTTTGTAGATGTAGTTATTAAATCTTTTGTATTATATAAAACCAATAGAAACATTGGTTTCTTGGTATTTTGATATTGTAATAAAAGTAATTTTATATGAAGAGTTCTGTATTAGTAGCATTTAAAAATTGCTTAATGCAATAGATGTTATGTTTATTTAATTTTTTTTTAAGGTAAAAGGCTCTAAGACATTGCATTAGCATTTAGTTTATAGAAATGCAAATGAATTATTTAGAATGTAGCCAGTCATCACTGTTTCTTGAGATTTGCATATTCAGTATATGTAATACTATTACCATTTGGTCAGTTTGTATATTTGTTTAAGTTATTAAAAAAATTAAAGGTTGTAGTAGAATAGAGATATTAGTAAATGCAATATCTTGTAAATGTTATAGATGTAGTTTCAAAAAAGAGAAATCAAATTGAAATGGTTTAGGTTTTTTTGAAGTATTAAGACTAGTGCTAAAAGTTGTGCTTAAGCTATGTCTGTTAATACATAGATGTCTAAATTATATAAGAAGAAGTTGAGATCTCTTGTATCAGTTTTGCATTATGCTTCACTAGTTAAGTATATATTTTGTTAAAAGAGTTTGAGCTAAGGTAAGAAATAAAGAGTAGAGTCAATAAAAAAGTTATAAAATAATAATACTGTTTATAATATAAATTGCTTGTTTTTTTATTATATTAGCAAATTGTGGCTTTTTTAAGTTAATTACAACTTTAGCAATTATTTTTTTTGTACTAATATTGGTCTTTTGTTAGTTAAGAACTATGTTTTTAAGTATTTAAATAGCTTTCTATTGTTAGTTGCTATTAATTGCTTTTTAGTAAAGATTATAAAATTATTTGAATCTGTAGAGTTTTTTATCAAAAAATTTTAAAAGTAATATATATTATTAGTAATCTCTAGATTACTAATAATATATAGCACCTCTGCTAAGTATTATCATTAGTAATTAATAATAATATATAACAAAATTTTATTAAATTTTCTTAACTTTTGAATTTAGTTTTCTCAATACCTAGTAATTCAAATTGGTTAAAATTTTTACTATAAATAGTATATATATTCAACTATATTATTCTAAAATTTTAATCAATTTAGATTAATAGTTTTTGAGAAATTGCTTGTAAATGATAATTAATTTTTTTAAAAAAATTAATTATAGTTTGCAAGCAATTTCTCAAAAACTATCAATCCAAATTAGTTAAAACTTTAGTATAATATAATTAAATGTATATACTATTTACAGTAAAAATTTTAACCAATTTGAATTACTAGTTGTCAGAATATTTTGTCAAAAAAATATTCTTAAAGGTCCAAACTTTGCAGAACTGCCAGGAAATTTAACAAAAGAGCCAGTGTATATTATAAACATGTCAATAGAAAATGCAAAAAAAAACAATAAGAAGCTTTGATTAGTCTTACAAAACATGAAAAAGGCTTTTGATTCAGTATCATTAACAGCCTTAAAGCCAGCTTTGAAAAGAATTAAATTCTAGAAATAACAATTAAAATAATTCTGAATCTTTTTTAAGACAAACAATTCAAAATAATTATATACTGGAGTTATACAGAAGCATTTGTAATAAATAATGAAATAGAGCAGAGTGAGGGCTTTTACCTTTAGTATAGAGAATTTTTTATGATCCTTTGCTCAAGAGAATCCAAAAAGACCCAAACTTAGACTAAAGGATAGAGGTCTCGAATTCATACAATAATAGCTTAAACTATTCAACAAAGACAAGCTAGAGACAAGCAGTAGTAACTTTTGCAGATGATACAATATAAATAACAAGTAGTTGAGAGCAAATGAGACATTTTTGAACTAAATGATATTCAAATAAATAGAAAAAAATCAAAGCTAATAATTACAAATTCTAGTGAATCTAAAGAAAATAGAAAGATAAAACTTAGTAATGAATAGATATACAAAGAAGTAAAGACTAAAATCACAAAATTTTTAGGAATTTTGCTTAATAGCAAACTTAATGAAAACTAAATCAAGTCAAGAGTAAAAGAATTAGTATGTTTAACAACAAGGCTTTTAAATACCAAAAAAATAACAGGCATATAAGTATTATATATAAACAACATATATATAGTGCCAAAGTTAACTTATATTCTCCAAATAACAAAATTGTCTAAAAGAATAATAAAAGCTATTCAAAGTTCAATAATAGGTTTAGCTAAGCACAAACTAGGAATCACAAAAACAGTAAGCAATAGCATAATCATACATAGAAATATAGACAACTGCAATGCACTTTAAAATCAACTAGTAACAAAACAAATTACAGGTTTACATGCAAAACTTAATTTAACTGGGCCAAAAAAGATACTTACAAAAATCAAAGTAAACCAAGACCTTTTGCTCATAGGCACAATAGAGAAGAATTGGCATAAAATCACACCAAAAGCATGTAGCAATTTATAGAAAAATAATTTAATATATTAATCAATGTTAAAAGCAAAGAACTTGCAAATATTATCTATTTTAATAATATAAACATTGAGAAGAAAAATGAAGAATTAAGAATTGCAGAAGTACTAGAAAACAAACTTATTCTTCAGGAAGCTTTAGCACTAAAAAAACTTAACATAACTTCAATAAATTAGCTTATTAACAAAGCAGAAGACAAAATGATCTCTTGGCATTAACTTAAATTATTAAGAAGAAAATTGAGCAAAGGTAGAATAGCCAGCTGGTTTAAAAAAATTGAAAAAATAATATTAGAAGACAAGAATAATAGTCAATTAAAACCTGAATATATATTACTAAATGAAAACAAAAAAGCACTCTAAATACTACTTAATAGTTGCTCAAAAGACAACAGAAAAAGAAAATAAATAGTGCTAAAATCATTAAAAGAAAAAAAAAACAATAACTTGTCAATAAGAAAAGTAGTTATGACACTAAAAAAAGTACTTACAAAACACTGAGAGATCAAATTAGTCAAAAGCAAAACAAACCAAGTTCTTAAAAAATGTAAAAGATGTAGTCTTGATCATATAGAAGAACTAAAAAGTTGTAAAAAATAAAGTTACAGAGAAGAAGTTCAAGGTTCACTATTAAGATTTATCAGAAAAGATGAAGACCCACTACTTATAATAGACAAAGAAATAATACATAGCTAGTAGCAAGAAAGCAGAACTAAAATAAATGAGTCAGAAGCACAGTTTAAAGATATAATATATCACAATTTGAACATAGAATTAATTAAAAAACAGTAGCTAAACAAAGAAATAAAAGAACTTCTTATTTTTAAAAATTATAAAAACAAATTAAATCCAGATAGTTTTCTTAAGAAAGCAGCAACAAACAATGCCCTAGATATTGAACACATAAAAGCAAGCTGGATACAAATTAATGCATAAGAAGAAAAAGTAATTGATGAAGATGCTATAGGTGCCCAAAATTGACCTTATCAACAAAATCAGAACTACTAGTGATTTGGTTAGTAATCTTAATAGTATTAAAAAAAAAAAGAATTAAGATTTATACAGATAATGTAGCAGCAATATCAGGTCTTAAAAGAAGAAAAAAGCTAAAAAAAAGTAGACAATAGATCAAAGAAAAGAACTATGACTTGAAAAAAAGTATAATAGAGTTACTTGAATTAAAAGAGATAGAGTTTGAATTAGTTAAAGTTAAGAAACATAGTGATAAGAAATGGAATACTAAAGTAGATAAAATAGCAAAAAAAGGAAGTAGTATAAAAAATAGAGATAAGATTATAGTAATGCTACTATCTAGTTCAAACATATTACTCTGTTAAAAAGAAACAATTGTAGAAGGCCAACAAGACAATTTGTCAAAGACATTTTAGATTTTAAGGTTGGCTCAGAATAGTGATTTACATCAACTGTCCAAAAATTAGAACCAAATGAAAAAAAAGAAGAGCACAACTAGTCACTACTATAGAAAAAAGTTAGAAGTTAAAGCAGAGTTAGATGTACAAGTATGAAGAAGAATAGAGAAATCACAACTCTACTTAAATATGTTAATGAAAAACTAACAGTACTAAAAACTCTAGCAAAAAAATGTCCAAATATATACAAAATGCTATACTGCATTATATATAATGAAGACCAAAAAGAAGACCATAAACACTTAGCTATATATAAAGGTTATAAAAAAGGTTGGGCTATTATAGAAAACTTAGCTATCAATTTGGCCTGAACAGTGTTCTCAGAAGAAACTTAGAAGAAAACAAGCAAATTGAAACTAACAGAAATCTTATAGAGAAATTTAGCAAAAAGAAAAAAAAAGTATAGATTCAAAAGCATAAAAGGGCTAATTTAAGAAAAAGCCAAAATAACAATACAAAGTTTCACTCAAATCTTCAAAGCTAAAGAGTTTATAACAATATGAACAAATATAGCATAAAATAGTTTCTTTGAAAATATATGAACAAAACACTGTAAAGCAGTTACTAACTAGAAAAAAGCAAATAGAATTAGTCCTGCAGATAAAAAAAAAAAGAAAGCATTTCAAGAAGTGATACAGTAAAAAATTTGATAAAAGAAGTAAATAAAGAAGTTTTAAAAAAGAATCAAAACTGAGCTGTAAAAGAAAAGAAAAAAGAAGAAGAAGAAAAAATACAAAGTTCTTGGTTAGGTTCAGTTAGGGATTATATAGAAAGGAAAATAAGACCATTTTTTTATAGTTCTAACAGCTAGCTTGGTATAGCTTTCTGGCTAGATTAACATCTGACCAGTGCAGCAGACTGTTTCTAAGCACTCATAGAAGTAACTAAAAGATGTTGAGCCAGAATTTAAGCCAACTTTGTACAAAATTATGTATATTAGATTCTTAATAAAGGTGATCAGCAAGGCTGCCAAAGTTTAAAAAAAAAATTTGAATTACTAGTTATTGAGAAAACTAAATTCAAAATTTAAGAAAACTTAATAAAATTTATACAAATTGTTACTTATTAATAGTAATTATAATTATTTATAATTGTTATATATCAATAATCATTATATATTGCTAGTAATATATATTAATATATAACAATTAATCAATATTTATCAATTATTTTCAATCGATATATATTAATTTAATACTATATATTAATATTTATCTGTTTAAAAATTCTGCTAATAGTAACTAATACAAATTTTAAGAAATTAACCTTAAGGTGTAGCAACTTGGTAAAATAAATAAGTTATCATCTCTTCAAGTGATAAGTTGTAAGTTCAAAATCCACTGATGGTAAAATTTAAATAATTACCAATATAATTTATAGACAGTATTATAGTAATAGCATTTTGTTGATTAGTTAGAATAGGATACCTATAACTATGGTCATATCAGCATAACTGGCAGGTCTTGGGCATCTGTATAACTTAGATTACACAGAGGAATGCAAACTAGTACTAGGTAGTACAAATCTAAAATAAGTTCTTGGGTCATATAAATCCATAGAACTGAAAAGTTAGAGCTCTCTTGAAAATTTTGAGCAGAAAGATAACATGGATCTTTGATGATACTACTGTAAAGGTTAGATCTAGAAAATAGATACCAATGTAAAGAAATTGGGTAAGCAAAAACCTCAAGTAAAGGGTACCATTAAACAGACTGTCAGATTTCAGACTAAAAAAAGAATATTAAGCTGGCTTCAATATATCAAGAACATGTTACAGTTCTTCCAAGCTATTTGAATTAAGAGTTTGAAGTTAAAGCAGAAGTATACTAAAAGTATTAGGGATATGCTGTAAAGTCAATAATAGGATCTAAATAAACTCTATAAGAGTAGCCCTTGTTAGTATTTTAAAAGTAGGTAGATAGTTAACAATAGGAACTCTCTGCACCTTACTAGCAAGTAATGTATTTTGAAATATGTAATAGTCTAGAAACTAGTACAAAAAGAGTAAATATCATACTGCTTAGACAGTATACTGGTTAGGTATATATAGGAGGTTAGTTGGAGTTACATAATGACAAGACAGATAATCAGAAGGTTTAAATGAATAATCTCCTAGTAGATTATAAATATAGCATTTAGTATAGAACCTTAGAGTGGACTACTTAAATAGGCAACTAAAAGTTGTATGCATAACTAGTTGTACTCTTATCTTTGTAAAAATAGTTGTAATAACTAACCCAATAAAAGTTAATAAAGTATTATTACAAAGTATAGCCTTTAACAAAAAAAAAAAAAGAGGTTAACCTTTATATTAGTGAATTTATAAAAGAATAAAGCAGTATGCAAAATATTTGTAAAAAAGGTTTTGTTAGATGCAATCCAAAGTAAGTTATCTATATAAGCTATTACTAAAGTATATATCTTTTTTGAATATAAACTAAGAATTTTGCTAAAAAATTTTAAATGTTCTTTGTATATTCTTAAAATTAGTAAATTGTAGTATATTTTTCAAAAAAGAGATAAGAAGGTTTCTTCTTAGTCAATGCTATCTTCAACTGAATAAGATGCAGTTAGGCCTAAACTAGTGATTACTTTGTTGGTTCAGCATGAAAGCAAGTATGATATCAAGTATATAGCTTTGTCAGATATATGAATTCTTTTGAGTGCTTTGTATAAAATAGATATATGAATTTAGTTAAAAGTTTTTAACATATTTTGTAAAAGAATTCAGAGTTTTTTTTTATTTGTAATTGCATCTTCCAAAATTTAAGTAAGTTGTGAAATTAGTTGTAATGTAGATTGATAAGAAAAGACTATAAAATTATATAAAAAAAGTACTTAGTTTTAAACTAGAATATTTGTTAGTTTGATTGTTAGAATCTTTATAAAAATTTTTCTAGTATAGTTAATTAATGTTATCAGATATGTAAAATTAAGTGCATAGTTGTAGTGCTGTTTTTTTAAAATTGGCCAAATGTTAGCTTGTATCTACTAATTAGAAATGCATTCTTATATTAAGTATTTGTTAAATATTTTTAATAATAATAGAAGGGCTAATAGTGATAGATGTTGAAAAATCTTAATTGCAATTTCTAAAAGTCCTGTTGCCTTTCTTTTAGGATTTTTTTTTATAGTTTGTTCAAGTTCAGATATAGTGATCAGGAACAAAAGGTTGTTATAGATGTTGCTTTTGATATTGTTAAGTGAATTGTATGTTGATTTTTATTCTTTTCAGATAGTATTGTTTGATAAATTTTCTTTGATTTAGTTTCTAAAATATAAATATGTAGCTTCTTTGATTTTATTTTTGTTAGAGATTATCTTATTGGGTAGTATAATCTTTTCAAAATTTATTGGTTCTGCTTTTTTTTTAAAGATGCTATCTATCATATGACTAGTGTTATCTTTAAAGACTTAATATCTTCTGCTTATATAGAACTTAATTTGTTCATTTTGTTCTAGCTTTTTTAAAAATTTTATGCTTGCTATATTATGTACTTGTACTGCTTTATTTGTATTATAAGATCAAATAGAGAAAAGTTTAATTGTACTTGTATAATTAGTGAAATGTTTATTTTTGTAAGAGTAGCTACCTTTGATAAGTAGTAATTTGCTTTAGTTAGATCATTTAAGGAGTTATTTAAAAGATATTATAAGCATTTGTTAATATTTTTCAAAGCAGAATACAATTTGGTTGCTTTTAGTAAAAATGTAAAAAAGGTCTTGAAACAGTAAAGATATATAAAATATGTTCATTTATTTTTTCTTTAATTTTTGCTGTCTAGAAGTTTTAGATTTTGTTTATATTATTTTTGTTTATACTTGATATTGGGATATTTTGTGTATTAAAACAGATATTAAGTGAATCTTCAAAGTTTTTTCAATTCTTTGATGTTATTTTTTCAAATAAGTATATATATATTTTTTTCTTTTTGTTTCTAAGATGAAAAGTTTGTATACCAGGTTGTACCTAGAATGCAATAATTACTATCTGAGATGTAAGAAGCATTAATTATGGATAAAGGTTTAAATGCTAGTAATATGTTTAGAAAATTCAGAAATTATTAATTTGGCTAATAGAAGTTGAGTTATGCTATATTAGTATTTGAATGTTATAAAAGACTAGAAAACTTGTTAGATTGGCAATATTCAGACTTGTAAATATTAAAAAATATTTGTCTCTAAATTAATTAGTATTGAAGTCATCTAGTATAATTAGATGCCAATTTTTAGTTCTAGTTTTTGTAATTTAGATAAGTAATTAATTTGAAAAAAAGTAAATTAAAATGATATAAAATTTGTTGTTATTAGGAAAAAAGAAATCAAAGCATATAGCTGTTTTATGAAAAATATTGATTTTGTGAATATATAATTGTAATTAATTGCAAACTATTAAGACAGTTCTTAGACTAGCTTTATATTAGTTTGGTTTGTATGATATAAAGTTTGAGATATAAATTTTGTATAAAAGGTTAGCTAGCAACTTTATTATCAAGTTTTTTAGTTTGGTTTCTGTAAGAAAGATTAATATAAGTTTGATTTAGCACAGTATTTAATTCAGGTTTGTATTTTTAGTATATTATTAATGTCTCTAATGTTGTATGTAGTAATGTTGATTTTTTTATTTATATTAAATTTGTATAAGTTTAATTTATTTATATCTTTTATTAGTTGTAGAATGTTTTATAAGAATGTGTACTTATAAGTCTTTTGGCATAAAGACATTCTTTATTATAAATATTTGTATTTCTAGTATTATCTAATATATTAAAATCTTATATGTCACATTTAGTTTACCCTGTATAAATAATTTAAATACCCTTCCTGATCAGTCTGAATAGCGAAAATTACACAGTAACATGTACAGATTGTGTAATATATAATTTTAGTACAACAAATTATAGTTGATAGTAGAATTAGTTTTGCAATTCTTGAATGTGTGCCAGGTTTGGAGTGCAGATTTTCTGAACTACAAATCAGATTTCAAGATCAGGCACGATCAAGAAAATTCAAAACAAACATCTGTTTTGTCAAGGAGTCACTTACTTCTCAAAAATCGGTATAAGAAATCATCTTTACTCTAATAAAAAGTTTTGTTGAACAATTTTACTATATAAACTACTTTCCTCTGATTCCAACCCTAACCCTGACCCTATCCCTAACATAAACGAAATTTAAAGAATTGCTGCTGTGTCATAAAGCTGGCACCTATTCAAGAATTGCAATCAGTATAACAATGGCACATGCCATATTATTTGCTATAATTCTGTAGTGTCGTAATACTGTATTGTTGTAATGCCATAAAATTTTAAGACAATAATGTTATAATGCTGCAATGTCATAGTATCGAAGCAATTTTTGAAGCATGAAAAAATCAGGTGTAACGTAATACCATCAGTAAAGTTTCAAAACAAATGTTTGTTTTATCAAAAATTGCAAAATTGCATCTAGAGCCACTTTTTAGTACTCTATTAAAAACTTTTTCTTAAGCCATTTTATTATATAATCATTTAGTCTTTAAACACTAATTCTACTGTTAATATAAACTTTAAAAAATTTGGTATACACAACTAGCAGATTCTCGATTTTGATTGGCTAAAAGCGACGATCAAAAAATTTGACCAGAATTACTCAAAATTTTACTAATGAAATCATAGCCACTCATTAAGTTAAAATTGTTTCTGAGCTAATTTTACTATTGTGTAGATCTATTTTTTTGAAAATTTCTATGTTGAAAATAAAAAAGTTAAGAAATAATTCTGGCCAGAAATTAGTAAATGATTATGTAATATGTGCCAAAATTTTGCAGATCCACACCCATTAGCCAATCAAAAGTATGGGACTAGCAATGCCAGTCAAAAACATTTCGCAATTGGTTTAGGATTGGGGTCTCATCAGTAAGTTAGTATTTAGTTTAAAGGGCCATAGTTATAGTAAAATTTCTAGAGGAAAATATTTTATTAATACACAGAATGTACTTTTATAGGCAAAATTTTGGACTATAAATGTTTTTTTTGTTGTTTTGATTTTTTGCACTTCTTTTACGTTACACTTGGTCTCGAAATCTTATTGGCTGTCAAAATTTTTAGATTGATATTTTAAATGCTATTAATCAAAAGTGAGGATCTAATAGAACAATTTTGCTATGTTACAAACCTGCCACACATTCAAGAATTGCTTCAATGCTGTAGCATTACAGCAATATGGCAATATGACAATACAGCAATACAGCATTACAGCATATTTACAGCAATCAGGTACTGTATCGTAATTAATTCTCCATCTGGTAAAATGCATAATGCTGTAATTCAATAATTCTATTACCAGCTATACAACAAATATAACATGCATAGTCAAAACTAATATAATATGATAATTATAATAAACAAAGTATAATAGTTAGAAAATAAATGCCAGCATGAACATAATATAGTATCCAGACACAGTTGTCTAAATGAACATAGCATAGTAGTCAGAGCAAACTTAGTATAATATTTAGAACTGGACATCATATGATAATTAGTTAGTTGTTAAAACTAGATATAATACAGTAGTTAGAACTGAACATAGCATGGTAATTACAGAATTAAGGTTAGATGTGGCATGTTTGTTAAGCATTTGATGTAATGTAGTTGTTAGAGTTGGATATTAGAGTTAAACATAGCATAGTTGTTAGTGCTGAAGTAGCAAGGTTGTTAGAGCTAGATGTAGTACAGTTGTTAGAACTGAACATAGATGGTAGTTAGGTTCTAGATATGATATGATTGTTAGAACTGAATATAGCATAATTGTTAGAACTAGATATAACATAGTTGTTAGAACCAAATATAGCATAACTGTTAAACTAAGCATAATATTTTTGTTGTTGTTAGAGCTGAATATAGTATAGTTGATAGATTTTGAATATAACATAGTAGTTAGATTTCAAGCATAGCAAGGTTGTTAGCATAGTAGTTAGATTAGATATTGCACAGTAATTAAATATTAAAAAAATGAATATATAATTTTATAATATAAACCATCAGCGAAGCAACAGGTCACATACTAGTATTAATTATCATTTTATTTTCAAAGATGTTAAAAGATGATTTAAATAAGTCTATAAGGTTGAATTTATATTCTGATACAATGTAATAGAAAAAGTATTATCAAAGAGTTTCTAAAACAAAAGGAATATTATGATGTTTATTAATAAAAACATTTATGTTATTAATTTTTTTTTAACTAATACTAGTTGTAGTTTTTCAATTATTAAAGATAGTTTATCTGAAATAGTATTAGATTCTGGTTGTTTTTTCTAAATGTTTATCCAAGATTGCAGTATAATATGAAAGTAGTAGTATTCATGTAATGCTTTGGCTGCAATGCTTAACTCTTTAAGAGTTAATATTAGTAATATTAATTTTATTGCTATAACTAGTTTGGCATCTTCTAGTAAATTTGAAAGTATATGTAATTAAATTTACAATATGTTTTTAGTAATAGTATTGAAATGCTATATATAGATAGACCTTTTTAATATATAAGTTAACTTATTTTGCAATTTGCAAAAGAAATATAAAATCTGAAATTCTTAAATCTGTAGAATTTTAAGGTATCTATCTATATAAGATAATGTAGTTATTTGGTAGTTTTGTAAATAAGTAGTCCATTTGCAGAAGTTTAACATGTTCTTTAAAATCTTTTTGGTCTTTAGATAAGAAAGAAAATTTTTTTCAGTCTAGAAATTAAATTTTGTAAAGTAGAAAGTAATGACCTCTTTGATACTAGTAGCTAAAAATAGCTAGATAGAATTTGTCAGAAAATATAAAAGTTTTTGCAAATTTTCTCTGTATCAAGCCAGATTTTGCAAATCTGCTTTGCTTAAAATAAGAAAACTATTGCATATTTCATTATTTAGAAGTTTGTATAAATCTGATAAAGATTCATGATTATCTAAAATGTATGTTTTAGATATTTTATTAAATAAAAACATTAGATATAGAGTCTTGGTTACAGGTGCAATGATTTGATGATTTGAGATAGATAAACTAAAAGAAATAGCTTTTATTAGATAACTAGAAATTGAAGTAGATTCCAAAGATAATAGTATTAGCATCTTATTAACAGGCTTTGATATTATTTTTATAGTTGTTTTAAAATTTAGTTATTATAAAATTTTGTAAATTTTGTTAAGTGGAAAATATATCTTGTGATCTCCTATGCATTTATTAAATTGAGGTTTAGGTTAAACAGGTAATCTGTTACTAGTTTAATTTGTAGTAGTTCAAAGATTTGACTCTGATTTTTTTGTTTATTGCTAGTACATTGTGTTGTTTTTTATAGATGTCTAGAGTCTCTGTAAACAAATTATTAAATTCTGTTTAATGCTATAGTCTAATTGCAATGATTCATGTAAAGCTTTTAAAAAAATACTGTATCTCTATAGAACAATTTTGTTGTTATTGTTTTTGAAATATAATTTGTAGTTAGTTTAATAAGAAATTTGTATCTAATTAGTTATTTGATATTCTTATATAAGGTTAGTGCATTTTTGATTCTTGAATAGGTTCAAGTTATTATATTAAAAGGCTCTAGTCTATCTTGTCTAATTTTTTTTAAAACTAACTATGTATGCTTGCATCATTCTTTTTTTTTGTTACTATTAAAGCTATTTAAAGGTTTTTTATTTTTTTTTAGAAACCTTTTAGTAACTATCTAGTTATATAATATCTTTTTTTGTACTTGTTTTTCTAATATTATATCTATTAAATATGTTTCTTTCTTTTATTATTTATGTTTGTTGTGTTTTGATTTATTTTTATATTTGGTGTTTGTTTGTTTATATTATTATCTGCATGTATGCTGGGTCTAGAAACTGGTTCTGATTGAATTAGTTTGTTTATATCTTTATTTTGTCTTGTATGAAAAAAATTGTATTAGTTGTAATAAAATTCTGA
Organism: Cetraspora pellucida; assembly: GCA_910591915.1. Classification (NCBI taxonomy): domain Eukaryota; kingdom Fungi; phylum Glomeromycota; class Glomeromycetes; order Diversisporales; family Gigasporaceae; genus Cetraspora; species Cetraspora pellucida. The sequence continues at coordinate 19,587 of CAJVQA010000316.1, forward strand.
ATTAGGTTCTGTCTATTTTATAAATCTATAAGAATATTTTTTTCTATTAGTTGATATAGATTCAAAATTAAATTCAATATTGTTTCTATTTTTACTAATAATATTATGTCTTAAGAATTTGGAGTTAAGCTTAAATTTTCTTTTTTCTTAGAATTTTCTTCTGTTATTTTTTTTAGTATTTGTTTGAACTAGAATAATAATGTTATAATTAATTTTTGGTTTTATTTTTTACTTTATTTATCTATTATGTGTTGTTGTCAGTATATATATAAACAGGTCATGTTTTTTCTTTTGAGTTTCAGCTACATGTGCTTTGTTATTATTCTTTTTATTAATATTATTTTTTATTTTAGTTGCTAACATAGTCAGCAATAAAATTGTAAAAAGAACAGAAATGCAGAAAGCTATTTCTCTGCTTTATTTAATCTTTAGTAGCTTTGTCTGTTATTATTGTTGCAAGTTATTTTTAATTATTTAATTATAATATTCTAAGTATGTCTAGTTGCAATTTGTTATTTTTGTTTACTATATAAAAAATGATTTATGAGAAAGAGTTTTTTTTTTACAAAAAATGACTATTATAAGGAAAAGTTTTTTATCTAAAGGTATAAATATTGTTAATCTAAATTTAGTGTTAAATCTTATGACAATACATTGCATAGGATGACAAATTAGTACACTATTTGTTATTTATACAAAACTTATTATTGTAAAGAAAGTAATTGTTATTAATAAATAAAAAAATTTATATTTGTCTGTTAATGAATAAAAAAAACTTTTTTAATATTCTTAAATTTTAAAAATAATTTGGTTTTCAAAAGAATAGTTTAATGTTGTGCTGTTATGCAATTGTCTATTTATTATATGATATCACAAGAGATAAATAACCATTATGTGCTTAAATTGTCTGAAAAAAAGAGTAATTGATATTATTGCTTTTAGTGGCACAAATAATTAATATAAAATGCCTGTTAAATAAAATCGTGTAATTTTTCGCACATAAAAACAGTTATTCCTTGTACATATCTTCAAATTCTGTGTTGTTTTCGAATTAATTAATATTTTTTATTAAAAGATGGATAATGTTTTTTAACAAACTACAAATTATCAATTTAACAATTGTAAATTTTACGGAATTTTCCTAAACTCTCATAATGAATTTCAGCAGTTAGGGTTTCAAACAAAGATTGTAACAGCTTATGCTAGAATTTGGCGTTATCCTATTTAAACCTGCTTCTTAAATTGCTTCTAATAAAATTTGCCTTTAAAAATATTATTTTTAAAATCAAAATTTAAATATTACATACTTTCTATTTATTTATCATTTTGTTAGAAAAAGTTTTTAGATTTATTTAAAAAAATTTAAATAATAAAAATTAAGTTTAAATTTAAAATTTTTAGTATAATTTTGTTTTAAAATTTATAAGTTTATATGTTTGAAAATAAAAGCTCTAATTTTTATATATAATAATAAAAGTTTTTTTTCAATTTGTAAAATGTATAAAAACTATAAACTTAAACTAATTTTAAAGAATTTATTAAGAAATTTTAAAATAGTTTTAATTAAAATTTTTTAAAATTACATTTTTGATTTTATAAACAATTTAAATTCTACTTATAATCCAAATACAAATATAATTTTTTTAAAAAATAAATCAAAAACATTTTATAATTAAATTCAGAACCATTTTACTCTGAATTTGGAAGTCAGTTTAAAGGATAATACCTACTACAATCCACATTACAGTCAAATCTTTCTATAATCCATCCTTGCTTTTAAGAATTTAGTGCCTATGAAGAGTTTGTGCTTATATAAAGGTCAGATATTATAAGTATTATACAAGTTGGTTTTAAAAGTTTGTGATTATAAGTAAATGTGACCAAAAAGGAGGGACTATGGAGAGGTCTGACTGTACTCTTTTATTAATATTGCCCGAAATCTTAACCTAATCCTAAGAAAAGACTAACAAAAAAATTCAAAATTTTATATTAAAATCCCAGTATAAGCAAATCCTAGTATAAGCTACCACAATGATTATTTAAATAGTTATTAATAAACTTCATCAACTTTTTCACGATGAATAGCGAATGACGGTGTTACCCATGTACCGCAAGAACATTGCATTCCTATCAATTATTGTGGATTGTGAGAATAATGTTTAAATCAAATAAATTGTAAATAATCCATTTCTTACCTGCCCAACTATAATTTCCCAATTTTGCATTGCATTTTGGACATTTAATCTTTCCATCTAATTCACCTTCTTCTTTATCATTTTGTTCCTTTCCTCTAAGTATCCAATCCAATGGTTCAACAAAATAAGATGAACATGATGATTTAGAAATTGATGTATATGAATTATCCCGTTTTTTATATGAAAATGCATTTTGGCCAGATCCTTGGGTATGCGTCACAAAATTCTCTGTTGATATTAATGTACGTCTTTTGGGGAAATATTTTGATTATTAAGATTAACGTAATTAATAATTTATTAATGTGATCAATGAATTAATGTGTTTAAAAAATCTTAGTTCTTAAACAATAAGGCCATGCAAAATTAATTAATTGATTTTCATAACCCGGCCTGGTCAAAATTTGAAAACTTGTAAAAAAAAATTTTTTTACATGTTTTAATAATCGGGAGGGTTTTTAAAAAAAAATTTAAAAAAGTTTTATATATGAAAGTTTTTTAAAAAAGCCGGCCAGCCGGGTCTATTTAAAAGTTTCATGCTATGAAAATCAATATATTAAATTTATGTGGCCTAATAATAATACTAATAATAATTTGAAAGCATAGAAAGCCAAAATTGCTTACCGACATTTTTTGCATTTTAAAGCAACTAATCGTGATGTAGTCTCTGTTGTTTCTTGTTTCAATTCTAAAAATTCCTCTATCTCTGTGATACAATGAAAATTTCTTGTTATCTTTTGAAATTAAAAAATCTCAATTAAGCTACGTATATACCTTCTTTTGCATCTGTCATTATGGTTTATTACTGCGTTACAGTGTAGAAAGTTAAAAATCGGAAAATCGGGATAATCATAAAAATTATGAAATTTCTTATTCCAAATTAACATTACGTATTCCAGTAATCAAGATCGTCACACATAAATAAATCCACATGACCTACATACAGTTATTACTTTCTTTGTCTTTTTCTATCAAAAAACTTCTTTTTTTTTCTCTTAAAATTCTTAAAAAACATTTATGTGGATAAACTTTTGATCTAACATAATTTTGGTATTTATCATTTGTCTTCTTTTTTTTCGATTGATATAATAATTCATTTAAAAATGTATTAGAAAGCATTCTACTTTTGCCGTTCAGGAAATTCTTGTTATCTAATGATAATTTCTAATTTATATTGCAAAAAAAATAAAATATAAAATATATACATATGATGACGATCATAAATTAAGGTACCGTATGTTACCGAATAGAAGCAATGAAAAATGTTGCAAAAAAAATAAGAATTTTTTCGAGCCAAAATGAAGGAGTTGTTTATATTCCGGTCCGATTTTATTAGTAAAACCTAACAACCTTTGTTAAATTTTCAGCTCCAAAATCTGGGTATTGCTTTTACTCAATGGTTGCTTCTAGTCGGTAACATACGGTATTTTAACAGAGCATTTAATTCAAATCTTTCGAAAGTATTTAATAATCTAATCATGTTTCTATATGTAAAAAAGAAAATATGAGTAGTAATTCAAGATATTACTGTCCCGAATGTGACCAACAATTAAACGATAATTCTCGGTGGTGTAAATCATGTCAAAGACGTCACTTTGAAGAAAATTTCGATAATTGGACTTCTGGTGATAAAGATATTGATGATTTTATTAAAGAAACTCAATTGAAAGCCGAGGATGCTGATCAATATTTAGAGTGGATTCCATTCTCGGCTTTTATTAATGTTACTAAATCTGATATTTCCGAAGCTGGCTCTTTGTTCACTGCTAATTGGGTTAGAGGTCCTGCTGATACTTGGGATCCTAATGAAGGTGAACTTATTGCTAAAAGAAGTTTAGTAAAAGTTGCTTTACTGTTTATTGGAAACTCTTCAAAATTATTTTTAAAAGAGGTTTGATCTATTTATTTTATTATTTCATTATACACATATATTTAAATATTATATATTATTTAAATATATTATATATTATCTATATCTTTTATCTAAATGTATTATTTAAGAGTAAATCGCAGTTAAAAATATCAAATTTAATAGTAGAAGTTGTCGGAAGTTAATAACATTTTTATAGGGTTGGAATGTAGCTAATTCACAATGAAAACTTTATATTAATCAAATATCCTTTAGTTTTTAACAAATATTATAGAACAAATTATTCCGGTTCTAATAGTGATAGAATTATTAAAATCGGTTTAAATAGATTAAGAGTTATTGGCATTTTCTTCTTCATAACTATATATAATTTTATATTCACCAGAAACTTTCGGAAACTTTCAGCATTTCAACATTATACGGAAATAATAATAATCATCTGCTGATTTTACTATGAAATTTATACTCTTCAACTGCGATTTACCACCTAATTGCCATTATTTAAATGTTATTATTTAAATCTTATTTATCTTATATATATATAATTTTTTTTAGCTTAAAATTCATTATCATGGACGTACTCGTAATGGTCTTATCATGCGTCTCTTTGGTGTCACTCGTGAATCTGTCACAAATAATCTTATGATGGTTGCTGAAACTGTAGAATGGGATTTACGTCATTATGTATCTCATCATTTTACTCGACTCACTTGGCCAAACAAAATTGCTATTTTATACTCTGTTGCTTGTGCTCTTGAAATTCAAAAAAATGGACTTCAACAATTACAAAATGATTATATTACTGAATATAGAACCGTTAAATCTCATATTGAAATTCCATTAAATGAATTAGGTTTAGGTGATTCAAAAGATTTAATTCCTGTAATTGGTTATTATAGATATGATCTTCTTCCATTTATCGCTCCTGAAATTATTGGTGGAGAAAAATACTCTATAAAAGTTGATGCATATACTTTTGGAATGTTAATGTGGGAATTCTCTTCCAATAGACCTCCTTTTTATGATCGTCCGCATGATGCAAAACTTTTTAATGATATATTTGAAGGTCTGAGACCTAAACAACGTGATGATGTTCCGGAATGTTATAGTGAATTGATGCAATTATGTTGGGATACAAGTCCTAGTCAACGTCCAACAATATCTGATTTAGTAAAACGTTTCAGTGATTGGCATCTTTTTGGTAAAGAGAAAGAACAATTTATTCTTTCTGAACAAAAAAGAATTAAGCGTGTTTTAGCTAAAGGCTTAAATCCTGATCCGGGTCGAATGGCTACTCCTCCAAAAGTTCATCCTCAAGCTATATATACTAGTAGATTATTAAAATTTCCGGCTCTTCCTATACCAAAAAATTCTCAAAGAAGTTTACCAAAAAGATCCAATTCTTATATTGATAGTAATAATGGTCGTACTCAGATGAGTACGAAAGATTTGGCTTCCATTCTTATTCGTGATGAAAGTAAGTATGATACTATAATAATTGGTATTTATGAAAATTTTATTTACATTTACATTTATTTACGTTTATATTTTCACTTATATTTATATTTAAATTTATATTTTTACTTACATTACGTATTTACATTCTCATTGTACATTTCAAAGGTTTTTTTTCAACGGCTGCACTTATGCAACGACGTGCAGCTTATCCCGAACCCGAGGTTGAACCCGAAGATGAAGATGCTTTAAAACAATATGAACTTTCTATCCCTAATGATTGTAAGTAAATCAAATTATAAACTCATTAAACTCATTAAACTTATTAATTTTTATTATATATATTTAGTGGATCCAGATGATTGTGAAGTTTCTGATGACAAGAATGATAAACCATCACTTCCAGAATTAAACATAGCATCAATAAATATTTCTCAGGACGATTCTTCTACTAATGGAATTACATGTGATAGCCCCACTGGGATTAAGAATGATTATCCTTCAAACGGAATTGCATGTGCTAGTTCTACTAATGTGGAACATGTAGAATAATAGAATTTATATAACTTGAGGTGTTGTGGCAGTTTTTTTAAATTATATGATTATATAATTTCGTATTTATTAATATATATATATATTATATTTAAAATTGCTTATTACAGGTCTAGTTAAGTTTGGGTTAAGAACAATTTTGGTAGAGTTATTGGTATATATACTTATTGATTGTTTTTTTAATGTGTTCAGTATATACTCAAAAATCAAAATCTTTAAATAAGCGAAAATAAATTAATAAAATCTAAAGATTATTTGTTAAATCGTTTTTTTTAAAATAATACTTTGATATTTGCAGTATAATCTCAACAGAATTGATTTAAAGAATCTTATTATATAATTAAATAAAATTGGTTTATAGGGGTTTCTGTGGTCATAATCATAATTGCAGGGTATTACTATATATTTTTTAAATCATATACTAGGCAAATGGAAATCATTTAAAGTCGGAAGAAATTCGGTTTGCAACCAAATAGAAGAATCAATATAGATTAGTCTGGTAAAATGAATATTTCCAGAATATAATGGCTGCCATTCGCTGAGATTTTTATAATAATATTTGTTAAAATATTTTTTCGTAATATTTTTTTTATTAGTCTTAGCTATTATTAAATGATTTTTCTTCTACAGTAGTTAGATATAGATAACTTTGATTATACTTGTGCAAAATTATCATTATCTTATAGTTATAAGCATTGCTTTATTTGTGCCTAATATATTTTTCTTTAGCGTTAGTAAAATCTATATAAAGGTTGCATGTTATTCATAATAAGAACTTTTAAACAAGATTTTATCATAAATAAGGTTATCTGCGTAATGGTCATTCATAATCTTTAATCTTTTTAATGTATAGCTGTCGTTAAATTGATTTTTTGAAACCATCAAATTACAGCTTGTAACAACAGGAGTAAACGTACCCGATCCAAATTGAAAGGGATTATATTTGTAACATTGGCGGTTAAGTGACCCATCATTGTGAAATGATTTTTTATGTGCTGTACACCAGATGTGGGATTAAGTTTGGATCAGGTACGTTTCTTCCTGTTTCTTGTACCATATTAGTAAACCATAATCTCGTATTATATAATACTGTAATTTTGTAATGCTGTAATTCCGTGTTGCCGAATATTTTAATAAAAGGTTAGCAATAAAAGATTGGAAAAAGGCGCAATAAGAGATTGCAAGGGATATAGTAATGAAGATTGAAAAAAGTAGAAATTAGAATCAGTTCAGTTGAATAATTATTTGATTTTTGATTAAACCTAGTAGGTTACTATATAGGAGAAAATTTTGATAGGAGCCGTCCCATAAAAAATCTAGCTTACGTCATAATTAAAGCTCAGAATTAATACTGTAATAATGACAATAGCGAATATAATACAGAATAGAGGCTAATAAGAACTTATTATAAAAATGACCAATTCGGTTTATTTTAAAAAAGAGCTGACAGTATACAAATATTCAATTATTGTTATATATAAAAAAAAAGATCATTTATATGGATCAACTGTATATTCGATATGTAGATCTATTCTCTATAGAAATTTTTTTTTTTACTAAAAAAAAATCGAAATAGTTATACGTACATATATTTTGCCCGTTATCTCGTCGTTAGTGAGTTGTCATCCAATTGGATCCAATGGATGAAGAATCTAAATGAGAGCATCTTTTTGCTAAGCATTTATTGTCATTATTGAAGTTTATTAAACTTCTATTAGCTTTTACATAGCACTTAAGAAAATTCATTAGTTAGATGATAAGGTATATACTGCAAAATTTTTATTACTAGTTAAAATTTATTAGTAGTTGTTTGACAGTTTAATAGATTTATTTTAAATTTAATTACCAAGTACTAAAAGATAGCATATGTTTAGTAAATTCTATCATTTTATCATTTTTAGTTAGAGATTTATTAGCATTTATTTATCTTACTTTTTCTCAGTTATTAAATTATTTAGACTTTTCTCTAACCTATTTAAGAAAGATTTTATATTGCTATAGATTTTATACTTATAATATTCTTTATAATGATGACAATTAAATTCCATTTTTTGATAATATTAAAATAGTATTCATTTTGCAGATTAATATTTTTTTATTTTTAAGTTCTTGAGAACAATAGTTATAAGTATTAGGCTGTAAAGATAAATCAATAAAGATGGGTATTTTGCATTATATTATGCAAAACATAATGTCACATAATGTAATATAGATATTTTAAAATTTAAAAATATACATAGAAATTATTATATAAATTTTTTTTTTATTAACATAATGTTCAAGTAGAAACTTTGTTGCATATAGAATTATAAGTTCTAGATTTAAAGGTTTTTAAACTACATTTGTGCTACAAGTAGGTATCCAATATGACATTACATACCTTATTTTTTATGAGTGCTATAGCTAATTATTTCAAATTAGATTCTAGCTAGAATAGGTTAGAGAAGATTTTCAAGTAATTGTCTAAACATTAAATTATACAAGTTGTTAAAAAATAATTCTGTAAGAGTCATTTTGTAATTAAAAAGTTAGTATTTATAAGTTGAGAAGAAGTTGTAATATTGTTTGAAGGATTAGATAAAGTTGGTAAACTGATTTTAGTATGTTTGAATTTTAATGTAATGTTGCAAAAATGTTTCTATTAGTGTTGGCATATGTTATAAATAGACCAAAGATCTTGATAGAATCAGTTAAGTAGATTGTTTAAAGATGAAATAGAAAGCATCTGTTTGTTTGTTGATAAGTGTTTTAATATTATTATATATAGTAATAGAATAAGTTCTAGTAATAGCATATAGTATTAAGGATTTGAAAAATAAAGTATAAATTTTAGAATATTTAATAAAGTTGTTGAAACTATATTAGTAATTTAAAGTAATAAAAGAGTATTATATATAGTGTTTTTAAATAATTGTAAGATGTTTGTAGTATTGCTAAAGCATGAAAATAAGTAAAAAGTATCTTTAGTATTTGTACAACAAGAACAATTGATGTAATATAAAGATAAAGATAATAAATTTTAAGGTTTTGCATAGTAAATAAGTTATTGGTATGAATTTTAATATGAAAGAAGTATTTTTGTAAGTTATTTTCAAATAAAAAAATAATTTTAAATATAAGTAATCATTAAATATTAGTAATATTTTGAAAAATTTTAAATTTGTTTATTTAGTAATTTTTTAAATAGTTATAGTATTTTTAATAAAGGTATGAACTTTAAAAAAAATTAGAAAGTTGTTCTATAAAAAATAGTTTGAAGTATTAAATTTTGAATTATTGAGCTTAATAATAAATTTTTGTAGTTCTTTGTTTAGCAAATAAATTTGCTTTGTTGTAAAATAAGTTTGTAGAATATGGTTTAATTTTGTAAAAGGTGATATTAATGTTTTTAAGATTTTAAAATAATTAATATAATGAATAATATTTTAGTTTTTAGCTTGTATAAGTTTGACAGTAATAGCTTGTTTAAGATTTTTAATAGCAGTTGTATTATTAATATAAATATTTAAGAGAATATTGAATGAAACTATAAATAAAAAATAAAGAACTGCTTTAAGTTCAGTATAAGTTGAGTCAAAATAAGATTGTATAGCTGTGTTGAATTTTATAAGTATATTATATTTGCAAATTCATCTTATACCTGACTTGACATCTGAAGTTTAAGATTTTTAATTAATTCATTAATATAAAAGTATATTTTGTTTGTATTGAGTTGAGTAATAAGATAGTTAAGATTAATTAATTGATTTATATATTGGTATATGAACAAATTGTTGAATAAGTTAAACCTCATAAGATAGTAAAACTATTTGTGATTGTAATAATAGAGATAGTTAAGATAAAGTAATGTTATATATATTAATTAAAGCTAGAATTTTTCTAAAATCAATTTGAATAATTGTTTAATTATTTAATTTGTTAATTAAATTATAAAGTAGATAAAAGAAATAATAGTTTGATGTTAAGTAACAGAAGGTTAAAAGAAGCTGTAAAAGACCTGAAATAGATAGAGAAATTTTTAAAAAAAAGTTGTTAAAAAGTAGTTTGATGAGAGATATAGAATAATTGATTATTTATATAATAAAGTTAGTAAAAAGAAAATAAGTTTAAAGATAAAAGTAGTAATATTAATTTAATTATATTAAGAAAGAGACTTGTAAAAAATATATTTAGAATAGGCCAAATTAGATTGATAATATTTTTTTTTTCTTTTGCTAAGGCCATTAGTTATGACAGCTACTGCCTTTATTGTGAATTCAATTATGATTACATAACTTGTACAAGATTACCCCTATACTACATTAGCAGATAGCAGCACAAGCTCCTGTATACCTAATTAGATGTTGTCTAACCTAACTATAACCTTCTTGTCTGTATATCTGTTAGGCCATTACACATTTCAGAGTATGTCACCTGACTATAGGGCTCCAGGAGCCCCCCTGCTAACTAACTACCTACATTTAATTTTTGCTAACAGGGCTCACCCTTGTAAACTTCACCCAAACCCCAGTACTAACTTCATAGCATATCCCTAGTACTTATAGTATACCCTGCTTCCAAAACTAGACTTCTAATCCAGATAGCCTGGTAGGACTGTGACCTGTCTCTGGTACTCCAGGGTCTGCCCCCTAAGGTCTTTTTCTTCCAGTTCAAGACTTCTGGTGGCCTGGTTAGTAGTATCTCTTACCCGAAGTTCTTGCCCACCCAATTCCTTCCACATTGGTATCTGTTTCCTAGATCTAGCCTTTACAGTAGTACTGTCAAAGATCTGTGTTACCTCTCTACTTGGGTCTTCTCAAGTGGGCTTTCAGTTATCCCAGTTTACAGATTTACATGACCACAGATGCCCCATAACCTGCCAATTATCTAGTGCATCTGTGTTACAGGTACTGATATCAACTGATCAATAGATAGCTGTTGTCATAGTACCAGTTTCAAGGACTTATCTTGTGTTTGCACTGCCTAATGCCAGTTTGCATTCTTTTGTGTAACTTTAGCATTGCACAGATGCCTGTATACACTGATGTAACATAGGTGGTTTTCCAAATTTTCGCATCAGTAGGTTTTGAACTCCCAACCTACTACTTGGAAGGTTGACAAGATTGATAATATTAAATTAGTTTAGTTGTAAAATTTGAATAAACTATTATAATTGACAACTTTTAGTAGATTTATTTATATGTAGATCAATATTGTTCTATAAGAGAATGTTTTTGCTATTTGCAATTGTAATTTGTTCTAAAAAGATAACTTTGTTATTTCTAAAATTATTAATAGTAACTATAGATAAATTAAAAGAAAGAATATTATAGATAGTATAAGAGTTTTTTGATATTAATAAGAAATAAAAAGAGATTTATTAATTAATTAAAGAAAAAATATTATTTAAAACAAATTGAAAAAGATGAAAGAATAAAGTATAGTTTTGTGTTTTATAAAAATAGTTAATTAAGAAATTAGTTGAGAGTTGAAGAGACTATATTTTAGTTAGCAAGTTTTTAATTTATTAAATACTAATATTCTTAAGAATTGGTAGTATATTAAAAATATGTTTAGTATTAGTTATACTAATTTTTTAAATAATATTATTAAAAAATGGTAAATTAAAGGTAAGTGAATTGGTAAGCATTATATTGTTAGTATTTTTGACTAGTAATAGTATTTTTTGATATAAATAGTAAATAGACAAGTAAATTTAAATTATATATTTGTATAAATTAAAGTAATTTAAAGTAGATATTTTAATAAAAATTATAAAATTAAATTAAAACATGCTAAAATTTGTAAAAATATTACTTTTTTGTATTAAATAAGGATAAGAAAATTTTTAATTTTATTTTGAATTTGATTAAAAATTGGTGTAAAAGAACCTTTACTATTATAAAAGATATCAAAATATTGTATTACATTTTAAGGTTTTTTAGAAAGGATAATCTAATTACTTATTATAAGAATAGAAGTTAAGTTTGTTAAGAATTTGAATTTTATATATAGAAGATTAGATATGGAAATATTAATTTTTATATTATTAAGTTTATATAGCATAAAAGTATTATTAATAATATTTTGCATTATATTTGCATTTCACAATGCCAAGTAGTATTATCTATAAAGTCTAATAGTTGAATTATTAACAACTTACAAATTATTGCTAATTCTAATTACAACTTATTTATTATTTTATTTTATACTATTAACATTGTTATTGATTTTAATACTTTTTAATACTCTATAAGTATAGAATAGATCTAAGTTAATAACTCTCTAGCTTCTCATTTACTTTATATATAAATTAAACTCTAATATGTTGCTTTAAAATTAAACTTTTTGCTATTCTTTTAGCTATTATCAAAGCTCTTAAATATTGCTTTGTTTATTTATAAACATTATAGCATTTCTAATCAATATCTATTTTTTTTTAACTTATATTTTTTATTTCTTTATTTGATATACACTTATTAACTTTATCAACTCTTATAATATTTAGCTTATTTTACAAAGTTACTGTTCACAGAATAATTTATTTAACAACCTTGCTAACCAACTAGCTTATAGTTATCAAATACTACTATTTTTTATATTTTTAACTAACAATTCTTATAATTCTTTTTATATTTCATTTATTGATTAATTTTTTATTTAAATTTTTTTTTACTGTTTTATTTAAACTATCTGTCAAGTTCATATAATAACACTTTGAACATTTCAATATTGCTTTTAACAATAGTTTATTATTGTATTTAATATTAATTAAAAAATTATATACTTTTATATTAACAATAATCAAAAAATTTTCAATTATATATACAAGTTTTATTTTTTAACTCTTAAAACTTTCTGTATTAAAATTCTACTAAATGAACCATCTGTTCTTTATATTCTTTACAAATGCAACTTTTTTATTCTTCTTTTTATTATTAATATAATCAAACTAGGTTTTTACTATATTAGATTATCTGCTTCTTTATTTAAACAACCTACTATTTACTTTCTAATTTATTTAATTCTGTTCTAAATACAACCTTTCTTAATATGTTTGCTAATCTTGTTTTTGATTTGTATAAAAAATTTTTACACTTAATACCTTCAAACTGTATAACTTTTATATATATTTTTTTATATTTTTATACTGTTATTTCTTTTTTTATTAAATTTTTTTATTTAAACTAATAAGTAGACAAACAAATTTGAATTTTTACATTACTTCATACTTTGTATAATTTCAAATTACATCTTTTACTAACTTATCTTATAGTTTTTTGACTAGTCTAACTTTATCTTTTATGTTAAGTTTAAAAATTATTACTAAAATTGATCTCTGAACTATTTAATGAATTAAATAACATACTCTTCTTTTTTATATTATTATTATTTTTTTGATGTTAAGGTGGTTTTTTTGGTCTTTTGACTTTTATTAATGACTTATTGGTAATATAATTCTATAAACCACTACAGAAGAGAGTACAATTGGCTATATATATAACTTTTCTATATTACTTATTTAAGAAGTTTACTCAAAAGTTTTCTACTAATTGTTATATCTAATATCTTTGCTTGAATGTTTCACTTTAAACTTTTTGAACCTTTAATCTGTATTAACTTACTGGATTATACTCAGATGCCCAGATCATTGTCTCAACCTTAGAACTAATTTATCTTTGAGATAAACTTTTAGAGCCTTCTGTATTCATTTTTATAGCTGACCTAGATATCATTATGACAGAACTAACACTTGCAGTCAAAGTTATATTATTTAACTGCTATGCTTTTGTAGAGTTTATACAGATCTTAACATCTAATTTATAACATAATTCTAGTACTTTTAGTATACTCTTGCCTTTTCATCAGCCTTTTTACCAAACTTCCAATTCAAATAACTTATATAGAACTACAATTAGTTTATTAGTATATCAGGTCAGCCTGATATCCTTTTTATTCAGTTCATTCTAGTAACCTAGTTGGTAACACTTATAAGACTCCTAATCTAAAAGTTCTTGCCTATCTGGCTACTATAACCAGGTATTATAACATTGGTATTTATTTTCCTAGACTAGCCTTTATAGTAGGACCATTAAAGAACTGGCTTTCTCTTTACTTAAATCTTTTCAAATAAACTTCTTGTTACCTAATTTTAACAAATTTATACAACTACAAAAACTTATTTAGTGTTTGCATTACCTGATTTGTCAGTTTGTATTCCTTTATATAACAGATTACACAAATGCTCTATGACCTGCCAGTTATGCTAGTGCAACTGTTATTACAAGTATCCTAATTCAATCATTAGGAACAGTTGCCATAATATGAATATTACATAGGTAATTATCCAAATTTTCATTATTGATAGGATTTGAATACCCAATCTACCAATTGAAGAGTTGACAACCTGACCACTTCACTAGGTTGCTACATTCTTATTATTTTATTACTTATACTTAAAGCTATAAAAAATATTATAATTATAGTTTTTTTAAGTATTTAAAATATTTTATTATCTTTTAAAATAATTATAATTCTCTAATTTATGCAATAGTACAAAGTTTTTATTAATATATATAATTTTAATTATATTAAATTTTTGAGATATTAGTAAAAAATTTTAAAATATTAATATAGTGAATTATATTAATATTTTATATTAAAATTTTAAAAAAAATGTTAATATAAAAAGATTTTTTATAATATCATTATATTTAAATATTAGTATAACTAAAGTGATATATACTACTAAACTATTTTATTACTATTGTTTTTTTTAATTATTTTTTATTGTTGCATTCTAAATAATCTGAGTTATAATCTTTTAGAAATATATTAAAAATAAATTTATAAAATTTTTTAGTTTATTTGTATTTTTTTAATTAGTTTTTATAATTTATTTCAATTTTCATTTTTTTTTATTTATTATTAATAGAATTTGGTTATAGCAATTAACATTTATATTTTTATAATAAAATGTTTATTAGATATTATGTTTTTAATAATTGTCTTTTACTTTAAACAATTAAAGAAAAAAAATTACTTACTAAATAAATTAAATTAATATTTTAATAATTATTATTATTATGATTTAATTATAAAATAACAATATTATAATTTTTAAAACTATTTAAATAGTAATTTTATTTTAGTTTAAATTAATTATACTAAAATTAATAATTTATTATATTGTAGAGTGTGACAACTTAGTAAAATGAATAAGTTTTCAACTCTCCAAATGATAGATAGTAAGTTCAAAACTCACTAATGGCAAAAATTTAGATAATCACCTATATAATATATAAACAATATTATGATAACAGCATTTTGTCAATCAATTGAAATAAGATATCTGTAATACAGTCACACCAGTATAACTAGCAGATTATGAAGCATTTGCACAATATTGGAGTTATACAGAGGAATGCAAACTGTTATCAAGTAGTGCAAATCTAAGATAAGTCCTTATGACTATATAAATCTGTGAACTGAAAAGCCAGAGCCCACTTGAAAAAACCTAAGTAGAAAGGTAGCACAGATCTTCAATAATATTACTGTAAATAAGGATAGAAATCAGTTTAATCAACTACTATGTTTAGTCGACTAATTAGTTAACTAAACATAGTAGTTTATTATATAAAATTTTTAGTCCACTAAACTGATTCCAATCTCTAACTGTAAAACTAAACCTAAGAAATAGATATTAATGTAGAAAAAATCAGATAAACAAAAACCTTGGATGAGAAGTACTACCAATTAGGCTGCTAGAAGTCTTAAACTAGAGTAAAAAAACCTTGGAAGCAGATCCTGAAGTACCAAAGATAGGTCATAGTTCTTTCAGGCTATTTGGATTAGAAGTCTAAGATAAAAAGCAGAGGTATACTACAAGTACTAGGGATATGCTGTGAAGTTGATGCTAAGGTTTGGATAAACTCTGCAAAAATAAGTCCTATTAACAAGAGACTAAATATGAGTAGTTAGTTAGCAGAGGGCTCCTGAAGTTTTACAGTCAGGTAACATATTTTGAAATATGTAATAGCTTGACAGATATACAGACAGAAAAGTTAAGATTAGGTTAGACAGCACTTTAATATACAGAAACTTGTATACTATTTGTCAATATAAGTATAAGAATTAGAGTGTTTAAATAGGTAATCTTTTAGTAAATTGTAGATATGGCAGCTAGTATAGAACTAAGTATGTCTATTTACCTAGTAGCAGTATTGTACATTGGACGTGTCCACACTATGTAAAATGTCCAATATCCAAGATTGTCCAAAATCATCCAAGTCTATGTCCAAAGTTTAAATAATCAATAAAGTATATTAAAAATATATATAATTATATATTTTTTTAGGTGCTGGATTCATTTATGAAAAAATTAAAATATATTATCTTAATAAAATTTTAAGTAATTTTAATTTAAAAAAATGTTCAAAAGTGTCCAAAAGTGTCTATGTGACAACACTGCCTAGCAGTATATGATTAATAAAATTTTAAAGAATTAGGGTTAAGATGCATATATTAAAGTCAGATTAAATTGGGGTTAATAGTTAATATAAGTAAAATTGCCTTTTTGACACTTTTAATTAATGCTTCAAGATAGTTTTAGACTGCTATTTTCTAAATTTTTTGCATTTTGTCTTTTTTTGCCTTGTTTTGCTTTATTGGGCTAATCTGAGATGATTAAATTTTCTTTATTTGATTGGTTGATTATTACATACTGCTAGGTAAATAGATGTACCTGTGTAGAATCTACTGTATAGATGGACTATTAAAAATAGACAACTAAAAGTTGTACATATAGCTAGTTGTAGACTTACTTTGTACAAATTATGTAACTATAATTAAAATACAATAAAGGCAATAGCTGCTAATAACTACAGCCTTAGTAAAAGCAAAAAAAAATAATACTTTATTATATTAGCAAAATATCTATTTGATTAATTTTTTATGAGATGTCTTAGAAATAATAATAATAGCTATAAATCTAAATCTAATAATTAAATTCAGATATAAATTATTAAATTTAAATTAAAATTACTATATAATTTATAATTTAGTAATTACAAATTAGTTAATTTACTTTATATATTTATTGTAAAAATATAATTTGTAACTATTTTGTATTATAAAAACTGGTGTTATAGAACAATTTATTATTATTTTATTATTATTATTAGTTTATTATTTTATTATCTTATTATTATTATTTAGTATTAGTTATTTTA
>CAJVQA010000317.1:0-36861 GCA_910591915.1 Cetraspora pellucida
TAGAACCTGTATAGTAATGTATAGGCGGACTACTTAAATTAGGCACCAAAAGTGCACATGTGGCTAGTTGTAACCTCTTATGTAAGGGAGCCCCTGGAGGCACCCGTGTTCAAATATATAAATAAAAACATCAACTCCCAGAGACAGGAACTTTAACTCAAAAAAAAAAATAATAATAAATATATATCAAAATAATTATCTTAAGAAGCTAATGTTTTTCTAATAAGTAACAAAATATATTTAATTAGTAAAATTTAGAAAAAAAAACAAAAACTAAAAATTTGGTTTTTAGAATTTTTCTTAGTAGTCAAAAAAATTTTAAACTTAAAACCTAGCTGACTAAAATAAAAAAAATAAACTAAACAACTTTACTTAAAAACACAAATAAGGGTTGCTTAGTGAATTATTAAGAAAAATAAATGTTTTTAGTAAGAATTTGCAAAAGTGATCTATAGAATGTGTTCTTAAAAAGTTTTTTTTTACTAATTAAATTTAATAATAATAAATATAGAAATAGATTATATTTTATAAATTAGATAATATTAATGCTAATAAATTAATATAAAATTTTAATAATAAAATATTAAAAATATTGCATAAATGTAATATATTTATTATTAATTCTTAAATATAATTATCACTATTTTATATAAAAATTATATTATACTTTTTAAATATTATATATAATATTTTATTTATTAAAATTATATAATAATTTTTATATACACTTTTAAATTTTAAAATAGTTACATTATATTATTTAATATTATGTTTTGTATAATGTGATGTGTATAATTCAAATTGCCTATTTTTAGCTTTAGCAAAGAATAAATATTGAAAATTATAAATTATAATTTTTTTGTTAGAAATATATTCAATAGTTAAATTAATAATATTAGTTTAAATTTTATATTAGATAGTTTTAAGAGATTCAATAATTTAAATAAAAATAAAAGTTTTGTTTGTAGTAAGATTAAAAAAGATTAATTAACAAAGATTTCTTATTAATCTTTTATTTATTACTTTATAATTAAAAACTCTTTATTAAGTTCAAGTTTATATTAGTTTTTATTTATAAAGATATAAAAAAATGTTCAAGATATAAGGATTTTATAATTATACAGTTTTCTGCATTATTTTTTTTTTTTTTTTTTTTTTTTTTTTATTTATATAATGTTCAAGTAGAAACTTTTTTTACATATAGAATCATAAGTTCTAAAATTAAAGATTTCTAAACTACATTTGTGCTACAAATTGGCACTCAATGTGACATTACATCTCCTATTTCCTGTAAGTGCTATTGCTAACTATTTCAAATTAGGTTTTAGCTAGGATAGATTGGAGGAGACCTTCAAGTGATTGTCTGAACATTATTGAATACAAGTAGTTAGTAAGTAGTCTCATGTGAGCCATTTGATGATAAGAGAGTTAATATTTATATTTTGAGAAGAAATTGTTGTATTGTTTGAAGAATTTGGTGATGTTGGTAAGTAAGTTTTAGTGTGTTTAGATTTGGATGTAATGTTGCAGAATATTTCCTATTGGTGTTGGTATACAGTATGTTGTGAGTAAATCAAAGATCTTGATAGAACCAGTTTAATAGATCATTGAAAGCTAAAGTAAAAAAGCATCAGTTTTTTGTTAATAAGTGTTTTGATATTTTCATAAATAGTAAAAGTGAAGGTTCTAGTAAAGATATATAAAATATATTTGAATTAAGGATTTGGTGTGTTGAGTGTGAAATTTAGAAGAATATTTAGTAAGATTGTTGAAGTTATGTTAGTAATTTTTAGTAATAATAAAGTATCTTGTATTGTATTTTTGATTGATTATAGAATGTTTGTAGTATTACTAGAACATAGAAATAAATAAAAAATATCTTCAGTATTTGTACTGCGAAAACAATTTGGAGTAGTATAGAGATATAGATAACAGATATTAAGATTTTGCATAGTGGATAGATTGTTAGTAAGTATCTTAATACGAAAAGAGTATTTTTGTAAGTTATTTTCAAGAGAAAAGTAATTTTAAATTTTAGAGACTATTTAATGTTTGTGATATTTTGAAAGAATTTTAAGTTTAACTATTTAAAGATTTCTTGAATAGTTATAGAGTTTTTGATAAAGGTGCGAACTTTGATAGGAATTAGATAATCATTTTATATAAAATAGTTTGGGGTATTGAATTTTGAGTTATTAATTTTAAGAACATTTTTTGTAGCTCCTTCTTTGACAAGTGAATTTGCTTGGTTGTGAAAGAAATCTGTGAAGTGTGATTTTATTTTGTGAAAAGTAATAGTAATGTTTTTAAGTTGTTTAAGATAGGTAATATAGTGAATAATGTCACAGTTTTTAGTTTGTATAGGTTTGGAGTTAGTGGCTAAGTCAAGATTTTTGATTGCAGTTGTATTATTGATATAAATATTTAAGAGAATGTTAGAAGGAACAGCAAATAAGAGAGTGAGGATTGCTTCAAGTTCAATATAGGTTGAGTCAGAGTAAGATTGTAAGGTTGCATTGAATTTTATAGATGTATTATATTTACAAATTCATCCTATACCACATTTGGTTTCTGAGATTTGAAGATTTTTGATCAATCCATCAGTATAGAAGTGTAATGCATCTGTGTTAAGTTGGAAGATAAGGTGATTTAGATCAGTTAGTTGCTTTTGATATAATGGTGTGTTGATAAATTGTTAAATAAGTTGGACTTCATATGATAAAAGAAGTATTTGTGGTTGTATTGATGGAGATAATTGAGTAATAATGGTGCTGTGTATTTGAGTTAGAGCTAAGATTTCTCTAAAATCAATTTGAATAGTTATTGAATCTTTGATTTGATAGCTGAGTTATAAGGTAAAAAAATGAGTGAAAATTTGGTAATGGGTGATTCGTAATTGGTAGAAGTTGTAAGAAACCTGAAGTAAGTATAGAAATTTCAAAGAATAATGGTTGTTGTAGAGAGGTTTTTTGGGAAATATATAGTGTTTGATTATTTGTGTAATATATACAATAAAAGTAATAAGAGTTTAAGGATGAAAGTGGTGATATTAGTTTAAATGTATTAAGAAAAGTATTGATAATAGGAAGGTTTATGTGAGGCCAAGTTTGGGCTGTAGTATTAGATTGGTTTAGATGTAAAATTTGAGTAAACCATTTTGGTTAACAACCTTTATTAGGTTTGTTTATATATAAGTAGATATTGTTTCATATAAGAATATTTTTATTTGCAATTGTGATTTGTTCTAAAAAGATAATTTTATTATTTCTAAGACTATTGATAGTAGATATAGGTAGGTTGACAGGAAGGATGTCATAAATAGTATGAGTATTTTTTGGTATTGATAAAGGAAAAGATGTGATTTGTGATATTACTGAGGGTAAGATGTCATTTAAGGCTAGTTGAGAAAGATGAAAAAGTAAAGTGTAATTTTGCATTTTTTGATAATGGTTAGTTAAAGTTTTTGATAAAAGTTGAGGTAACTATATTTTGGTAAGCCATCCTTTAATTTGTTGGATGCCTATATTTTTAAGAATTGGTAGTATATTAAATATTCATTCAGTATTAGCTGCACTGATTTTTGAATGATATTGTTGAAGGTTGGCAGATTAAAGGTGAGTAGGTTTGTGAAAATTATATTGTTGATATTTTTTGCTAAGAAAAGCATTTTTTTAGTATGAATAGTAAAAAGGCAAGAAAATTTAGCTTGTGTATTTGTATGAACTGGAATAATTTGAAGTATGTATTCTAATGAAGATTGAAGAATTAAGTTGAAAAGTGATGAAATTTGTGAAGGTGTTATTTTTTTGTGTCAGATAAGAGTAAGAAAGCTTTCAATTTTATTTTGAATTTGGTCAAGAGTTGGTTTAGAGGATCCTTGCCCATCATAAAAAATGCCAAGATATTGGATTATATCTTGTGATTTTCTGGGTATAATGTTTTGTTGATTCATTGAAAGAATAGGAGTTGAGTTTAGTAGAAATTTAGGTTTAATGTAAAGAAGGTCCAATTTGGTAGTGTTAATTTTTATATTATTAAATTTGTATAATTCAGAGATATTATTTATAATATTTTGTATTATATTTGCACTTTCACAATGCCAGATGGTGTTATTTATAAAAGCCAATGGTGGGATTGTTATTGAAGATGTTGTATTTGTTATAATATCAATGAGGAATTAATATGAGATTTTTAATAAGTAGTTTTGGTATTTTTTTTGAATAAAGTAAAGTATAGGATTATAGTAAATTTTCTATAAAAGAGGTGAGTATGTTTGCCTTGTTCAATTCCAGAGTTAATTGTTATTAGTAAGATAAGGTCATGAGTAGTAATTACTCTAGCAAATCAGTAGGAATATAGTTCTGTAATTAGGTCAATTCCTGTTAAAGGAATTCTTATTCTTTTACAAGTATCTTAGAGTCTTGTTATATTAATTTTATCAAAAGCCTTGGACATATCTTGGAAGAGAATCCAGACTTCTTTGTTAGTAGTTTTATAATATTCAATTGTGTTATGTAAAATTTGTATAGGAAGATGTGTAGAGGAGTTTTTTGAAGCTACGAAGTTTAGATTTGACAGAAGATTGTTATAAGAAATAATGTTGTCTAATCAATTTGTAAATATTTTAGTAAAAGTTTTTTGAAAGATTCTATTATAGAAATTGGGTGAACTTGATTCAATATGTAGTCCCAATTAGATTTTTTGGGGATTAGAAAGATATTAGAAGATTTCAGTCTGAGGAGATTTTTTAAAGATAAAAGCATTTGTTTAAAAAGAATCGAAAAATGTTTTGTGCTTTAGAGCTAGCATATTTTATATAGGTTTCTAAGTGACCTACTGCTTTTTAATTAGGTAGGTTGGAAATAATGTTTTGTCATTCTTGTTTAGTAATTTCATAAGTAAGATTTTGGTAATGGATTTCAAGTTCAGGATGTGGTTCATAGAGAGAATGAAAGTCAGATATTAATGAAATAGTTTCAAGAGATTTAGTTTTGAAGTATTTAGTGAAATGAAATTTAATTGCATTTAGTATTTCATTATGTTTTGTGAGGAGGTTATTGTTAAGAAGTAGTCTATCTATATAAATATTATTATATTTTTTTAATATTTTTTTATAAAATAGTTTAGATGTTTCTTTGAAGGATTTGTTTCATTCTTCTATTTTTTCTTTAATTTCATCATAGATAAACTGTTGATATTGATAATTACGTGCAGTTTTGATGATTTGAAATTCCTCTTTGACTTGGATTAATGAGGGTGATGTTGTTTGGAATGTGCAATCTGAATATTTGGTCTGGTAGTTGGTGAGTAATGTATTAAAGTTAATTGAGTTCATATGATTTTTAAGAAATTAGATTTCTTTGTAATGAAAATAAAGTGATAAATGTTTTGGTGATGGAGTGTCATGAATTTCTTTGATTGTTTTAATTTTTTTGAAAAGAATATGTTTAGTAGAGGCTTTGATTAATGCTTTATGAATTTTATTCTATATAGTATTAAGTTGGTTTTGGTTTGAGATTGTAATAATTATTAAAGATAAATGTTAAAGATTTTTGGTAGTTTGTTCATTATAGTTTTCAAGGTTTTCTTTGGTACAGTTTTTTCAGAGAAAGGCTTTATGCTTGTGTTGTTTATGAGATTTGGGTTTATTGATTATAGTGGAGATTTCAAGAGTTATAATTTGGTGATTGAATTCAATTCTACTGATTGAAAGGATTTCTGTATAGTTAATGTTAGTGATAGATAAGTTAGTCCATATTTGATTGATTCAGCTTTGTATGTTGTTTCAATTAAAAGTAAAGTTTGGTATATTAGAATAGAAAATGCGATAGATGTCCTTAAATTGGAAACTAATTAGGTATTAAATTATTTGGCTTTCTGGAATTGATAATTTTTTTGGAAAAGATTTGTCAATTCTTGAATTTGGAATGCTGTTTAAGTCTTCTATAATAATTAGTTTATATTTGTTATTTTGGATAAAAAAAATTAAGTAGTCTTGAATATCTTTACAAAGTTGTTTTTTTTTATAAGTTGGGAAGTATACTTGAAGAAGTCTGATAGGTGTATTTTTGAAATAAAAATCAAGTCCAATTATATGACCATTGTAATCATAAGATTTGGTAATATATTTAGATATTTTTTTTTGTGTACAAAGATGCTAACACCAGCTTGGTGAGAATTTTTATATAAGTTCCAGAAACTGGTATAATTTTGAATTTGGTTACTAAAGATTTTTCCTTCTTTAGAAGATAAATATGTTTTAAAGAGTCCAAAAATTTCAAAGTTGTTTTCTTATAAAACTTCTATTAAGGAAAGTTTCTTGTTAGGTTGAGAGAAACCATTTATTTTTATTGATCTGATTTTGATTGGTATAGAGGTATGTTTAGATATGATTATTAATGAGATGGGGGGAGGTGTTATAGAAATGTTTAGATGTATTGGTTGGTTGGTTGTGAAGAGATTAGTAGAGTTTGTGTTAGGAATTTTCTAATTGAAAAATGTTAGTAATGATAAATGACTATAGATATTATAAAGAGAAGGATTTATTTCTGTATGATTTGATAGTATTTGGTTTGTAATTTTTAAATAAATGTGTAGTTCTGTTTTTTTGGAATTTATAGATATTTTTATTGAAATAGAGAAATTATTTAGATGTAGATGTTAGATAAAACTTTTGAGTATGACAGATTCAGTGATTTGAGATAGGTTATGTTGTTTTAAAAATTTAGTATAGTATTTGTCTATCTCAATAGAAGATGAAGTATTGAAGAAAGAGATAGTATTTGTAATGTCTTCTACAGAGTCACTTACTATTTTAAGCTCAGCATGCACAGCTGTGGAGGATACTATAACTTGCCCAGTATGTTGAGTCTGGTTGATATATTCTTGATTCTTCACTACTTCTGCATTATTTAAATAAAATAAGTTAAGATATTTAACTAAGAAAAGGTAGACCAAGATATAATTAATAATACTATAATGTTTACTATTATACTAAGTATAAAAAGAGATGTTTATATAGTCTGCTAGGTCATAAATATTATTGTATTATAAAAGTTATAATAATTTGTATTTGATAAATAAGGAGATAAAATTGTTAGTTAATATATTAAACTTATTTAGTATTATAAATAAAATGTTTCAGTTAGTTGCTTATTAAATTTATTAAATAATAGTATTTTGTATTTGAAGTTTTAGTTGTACTGTAAGTTTTTATATAATAAATATATAGAGATAATTTAAATTTGTAATCATATTTAAAAAAAAATTAATAGTAATAGCATAACTAGAATAAATAAAGATATTTTATATAAAAAATATAAAATATAAATATAGTTCTTGTTTTAAAACTATTAGTATAAAACCAGAAATAAGTATAATATTTTGAGTTATAGTATTTAATAATAAGATTATCTTCTGTTATTTTGGTTTTATAATCCTAATAATATTTGGCAAATAAGAAATACAATAATTCTAAAAATAGCAATTCTAGTATAGTAGTTAGATTATCATCTTTTAAGCGATAGGTTCAGAGTTCAAATTTTACTAATAGTAGAAATTTAAAAAATAGATCTATTTTAACAACTTGTTTAAGATATATAGGGTTGTAACTTATAATTCTAGTTGTATTAAGACTAACTTTGAATGTATAAAATATTACACAAATAAATTCAGAAAAGTATATACTCTATAAAAACTCTGTTTAGAAATTCTAAATAGAGATATAGTATAATCTTTGATAGTACTATTTGTGAAAAACTTGATTCAGAAATAGAAGTCTAAAGCAGCTAACTTATTTAGACAAAAACTTCAGATAAAGAGATCTATTAATCTGGTTACTAGTTGAACCAAATATAAAGTTACATCATACAAAGCTTAACTAATTAATAGTATAAAAAAACTTGCAAGAACATATAAGATGTTGGTAAGATTGTAAAAAGAAGTACTAGGTTTGTATAAACTTTACAAGAGTATAGCAATTTAAAGATTACTTTGATTACAAGTATTGGTCTTAGCTATAGTTATACTGAATTAGTTAAAAATAAGGCAACAGAAACTTTAATAGGTTTAATATAAATTTAAAGATTCTTTATATAATTAAACTGTTTTAAAGCCTAGCAATTATAGTATATTTGTACTAATAAAAATTAAAACAATTGGTAGAGTAGTTAAGTAAGTGAATACAGAAACTAGAATATTTAAATAAAAGACTTATAAATGAGTTCTAGTTATAACAACTAGTATAGAATCTTTGGGTAGATTACTTAAATTAAACAATAACTAAAATTATATAAGTGACTAGTTGTATACTCTTCTTATAATTGACTTCTGTGACTGTTATAATATAATTACAAAGTTGAAACATACTGTCAATAAATGTCTAAGTTACAAGTACTCATCTTTAATATTAAAAAAAAAAAAATAATGATAATAATTTTCTTAAATTTATTATTTGAGATTTTTATTATATTCTTGAATATTATAAGTACAGATTGTAAGTTTTAAAAAAGAAATATTAGATATATTAATTTGTAATAGATCAATAAAAATAAAAAGAACCAAATTATCTAGAAGTAATAATATAAGGAAAACTAATAAGTTGAAAAAGAATCTTAATAATATATAATCTAAAAAAATAACTATAGAGTTCTATGATAATAAGAAGAAATGCTTAAGTAAAGATTTGAATTTGTGAAAAAATAAATATAAGTTTCATTCATGTTATACAGGATTTAAAAGATATTAGAACTGAATTTTCAAGATAATATTAATAAAAAATAATTAAGAGATATGTAGATAATATGTAGATGTATATTATAATGTTAAAAAAATAAAAGTTTATAATATCAGAGAAACTTATTATAATAGGTTTCATGGTAGTAATGATCAATTTTATTTCAATTAAAAAGTTTATCTGATAGATTGGTAAAATTTGTATAGAACTTAATATTATATTGAATAACAATATTATTAGTAAGAAGATGTTTTGAAGAAGTGTAGAATTATTTTAAATAGTTTGAAAAATGATATCTGATTCATATTTCTTAAACAAATTGAATAAAATGATGTTTATAAAAAGTAATTATCTTCTGTAGAGTTGTTACCATATGCTCAGCTTGCACAGCTGTATAAGATATTATAACCTGTTTTGTACATTGGGTCTGATTATCATTAATCCAACTTGAAAGATAAAATTCTATTTTTTATTAAGATGTTAAAAAGGATCAAATTATTTTTTTTATTTCAACCTCATACTAGATTTATAGTTATATTTTTTTAATGAATTTTTGCTAAATTATGAATCCATAATCACTGATTGGTAAAACCAATACTGCAATAATGAAAGATCATAGTGGAAAGAATTTGATCACAATTCTAAATTATGTTCATGTAATTATAAAATAATCTCTTGCTCAACTGGTAAATGTTTATTAATCAAAATATTTAAAGTAATAAACTAACCTCTTATAAGTTCTTTTAGCTATTTTAATTAGTATATTCATATGTTATTTTTTTATCCGAGTTGATCTATTCATTGATTACATTGATTATTTATTAATAGGAGTATTTGAAGTTTAATTTCTTGCTAATTCAATTAATAACCAGTTTTATTCAAGTATAGCGATTATTTTATTAATTGAATTATTTGAATTATTCTAATGATTATTTATTAGCTTTTTTATGAGATGTCGTCACTGATCAGATATATTTAATGGTGCGGTTGCTTCCCGTTTATTAGAATCTTGAATTTGTGCATAATTATTTACAAAAAATTACAAAATTTTTCAGAAAAATCAAAGAATTTAATCAGATCTTTAACTCATCTAAACATTTTAAGTGCTTTGTTTAGAACATATCTGTCATATCATTTTAGGTAAATCTTACTTATAAAACCCAAATAATGAAGCTTTGATCAATATGAAAAAAGATGCAAGTTTTTTAATATTAAGTATGGGTATAGATTAGAGATGGCATAAAAGGATTTTACTGATTTAAATCAGGTCACATTTATGGACTAAACACTTTCTTTATATTTTCGAAAATAAGCATTACTCTTCTACCCACTTTCTTAAATGCAAGTTTAGCGAAAATCGTAATACGATATTTAGAAAAGTTATTGCCACTAGTCTGAGATTTAAAATGTTGCAGAGGGAGTATCTTTGAAGTATACAGTATTTATAAAGTTCATATATGAATATTTAGACCATAAATGTCACTTTATTAAATCAATAAAAGTCTTTCTTCCATTCATCGTTTAGACCATTTATATTAGACTCCTTAGATGGATTCATTAAAGTGAAACACTATATGTATATGTTGTAAGCGACACTGAATTTAAGTAGACTTGAAATTTCTTAGTATTTTTAGAGATAGGATGTTAGTTAAAATAAATTTTACACTAAAATTGTAATTTTATTAAGAAATTCCAAATACGCCTAAATTCTGTTCTCATATACAAGATATTAAATTTAAAAATAACTATCCGATTGCATTTAAAATATATTTAATAATCCTTTCTACACAAATGTTATTCAACAATCATACCCTCATATATTACATAATTACTTGAATAATTATTACATACTTGTAAGCTTACAAACTAGAAATAACTATTTAATACATATAATACTGTAATTATATAGTATCTTGTAGAATTCTATAATAATGACTTTATTTACATAAACTGGTATGTAAATTATCATTCTAAAGCACATTATTAATGATCGAATTATTTCCTAAATGAAAGGATCTTTCATTTCTTTCAAGCAAAATTTTAATTTTACTGAGAATTTCGTCATTAATACTATTATAAGAAAGATTTAAAGAAGTTAGAGTGGTATTTACGGAAAGAACCTCTGCTAATATTTTTCCACCATCAGAATTAATGTGGTTAATTAAGAGACTCAAAGAGACCAGAACAGTGTTTTTATATAAAGCCCTTGCTAATGATTTTATTGACTCAATACAAACATCGTTATATCCAAGATTTAAGGCGGTTAAGGTGACATTTTCACCAAGAGCATTGGCTAATACATTTATTCCTACGAAACCAAGCTTATTACCATAAAGATTTAAATGAACTAAAGTAGTATTCTTACAAAGAACTTCTGCAAATGCCTTTCCTGCCTCAAAGCCAAGATTATTATTATCAAGATCCAAATGAGTCAGTTTACTATTTTTAATAAGTGATTTTGCCAATGCTTTTACTGCTTTTATACTGATCTGAGTATCAAATTCTAAAGAGGTTAAAGTGATATTTTCACCGATTGCCTCCGCTATTGCCTTTCCTTCTTCAGTGCCGAGTTGGTTGTTATAAAATTTTAAAGACTTTAAAGTAGTATTTTTACAAATAATGTTTACTAATGACTTTTCTCCTTCTGAATCAAGTTGACTACATCCAAAATATAAATCAATTAAGGATGAATTCGTATAAAGAGCCTCCGCTAATACTTTGCATCTTACTGAGTTAAGTTCACATTTCCAAAAATTTAAATAAGATAAATTAACATTTTTGAGAGTTTTTGCTAATGAATTCATTATTTTATCGTCAATAATATTATTAATCCACACTCCTTGAAGCTTAGAAGTTGTTCGTAAAAGCATCATAGTCAAGGAATATTTGATTGCATGAATCATATAAACTTTTACATTACTTATAAAATAAGTTAAAGAGGGAGATTCGTATCCTTCATAATGAAGCCAATCTGAAATTCCTTCATCTGAAGAAAAATTGATGTATGTAATATAAGATGTATATTCAAATAATGGTTTTGGACCATTAGGTAGTTTTAATTTAAATGGTATTAATAGTGCTTGTTCTTCAAAGTTTAGAAGCAAAAGCAATATTCTTATAAATTTTTTATTTCCTAAAAAAACTTGTCTTTTCCATAATATTGGGACGACATTTTTACACCAATGACGATTTACGAGAAGACATGAAAATAAATCATTCTTGTTAAGTTTGACAAATATTTCAAAAATGCATTCGTTTGGCAATATAATCATTTTGAAGTGGGTTTAAATTTAGCACCGTTGTATGCAACATTATATGCTGGCTGAATTGCAGACCATTGCCAAGTTAGCTAAACAAGCATAAGGCAAAGTAATACAAACACCTAAAAAGGGATCGTCTAAGGCCATGTACCCACGTGATTTTTTGTGTAAATCAACCACTTGATCAACGGGAGCGACCGTTGCCACGGGGAAAAATGGTACCGAACCGAACTATGTCAAAATCGGGTCACACTAAGCATAATCAATCAACTTATACTACCAAATATTACTCTAGTTTCGACCCTAAGAGTGGAAACTACGATCGAGGCGTGGAAAGACTTGGTCCGAGTAACTAGGGTCGATTAGAATTCTACATACGTCACAGAGATCCTTACAGAATCACGGGTTTGGTCACTAATTCTTATCATAAAGACATATTTTACCTATTGGGGATTACTGGAATCGGATGTTTTATAACGTCGAACTCCAACTGAATTGTCTGTTTTATTCAGATACGTTTGAACTCTTTATATACATGTTTTGTTATTATCAAATGATTCTGCTCTATCTTGTATATAGGATCGATATGATCGATCTACTCGATATAGTGGATCTGCCAGATCTGGCATATATGACATATCTGCCATAACTGCCATATCTGCTACATTTGACAGGTTTGGCCGAATCGACCTGGATGAATTTCCCTCACACCGTTCAAATTCGTAGATAGTTACCGAATTTTAGACAATCGGCCAATCATGCTGCAAAAAAAAGTTGTAGGTCTCATGGGGATTCAAAGGGGAATATGTTTAAGGCGAAGTGAAAGTATTAATTCATCCGTTAAAATTTTTCTTGCTTCATAGAAAGTTATGCTGCTACTCAATCTTTTAAAAGTCTTATAAAACTTATAAAAAAAATATATTCATCTATTGTGCAACTATATCGGAATAATCTACGAAATTGAACGGTCACTCCTGTTCTCAGAATCACGAAATTTTGTTTACCCGGATCCGCCCGAAGGAGTCAAAAAATAATGAAACGCAAAATATAAGAAACGGAGTTTTAACAACCTTGGAGCATTAACAAAAAATGTTGGGGATGCAATTTTATCCATATATTTGACAATGATTTTTTGTCATGATTATTTTCTGCTATAATTTTGCTGTATAAAAATGGATATTTATTATTATAAAATTATCACAGAAAATAATCACCGCAGAAAATCATATATACCTACCCTTACACTACCCTTCAAGATCACATAAAAATCACGTTGCTACATGGCTCTCTAAAATTATAGACCCAGTAGGACCATAAAAAATGTACCAATTAAATCTTTTCCAATAATCGGCGCCAATAAAATTTCTTGATCAGATGTAACGTGAAATCACATTTTTTTTAGAAAGCTGCAATAACCTAAAATTTTTCTATTAGACCACCTTCTAATCATTAGCAAAAAGAAAGTCCCTCACGAAATTTTAGTATATGAAATAGCTCTACTTTAGCTTCCATCCTAACCTTAGCACAAGATTTTATTATTTCATAAATATTGCCATATTCGTAGTGATGGGAAAAATGCGCATATTATAATAACATGTGCATTAATGCGCATGAAATATTTCATGCGCATGATATCGCATGTTATTCGACATTTCATATGATCATGTGAATTTTTTTGCCATAATATTTTTTGCATGAAATTACGTAATCAGTTTTGCAAAACATCACAGAAAAAACTTCACATGGTCATATTAACTATCCAATAACATCATTATTCGGCATACGTACGACAAATAACAGGCGATTTTTTTTTTCATTAGAGTTAATTTCACTCATGTGCTGCTACGCAGCACATGGAGTGACTTAACTCCGACAAAAAAAAATTGCCTGTTATTTTTTGTCGTCTGCCGAATAATGTATACATATCGCATGATAAAAAAAAGGCAAAAAAAGAAAAAAACGATTGAGAAGAGAGAAATCATGATGGGATAAAATGCGCATGAAACCCATCTCTACATATTCAATTCTTTTGATTAGTGTAAATCATTTTAGTGACGCATTTTTCATTGCGTAGCTGTCAGCCTATTAACAAGTTTAAAGTGAGCTTTGTGCACTAATTAAAAATGTCTGCAACATGCTTTACATATGAATGCTGCCAAGGAAAAATCTGTCATCTGACATTAGATTATATTTCACATACAGTTAGCCGTCTGTAGAAAATCTATCATCATGATAGATTTCCATAGACAGCCAACTTTACATAAAATATAATTGAATGTCCGATGACAGGTTTTCACTTGGCCTCACTCATAGTAACGACACTTTATCTAAAATGTATTTATAAATACAGACTACAACTTAATTTTAAAATAATTAATATAAATAATTTTATTAATCAAAATATATTTAATTATTATTGCAGATTTATAATAATATTAGATTAAATAAAATTAAGGTTTCTATTTAATTTTCTAAAACCCACTTATGCTTTTTTATTATAAATTCGACTTCTAAACCTAATTATACCTCTAATAAATACTAAAAAAATACACATTAAAGATTTCTATTTTTTAATAGTTTGTCTATTTTATATTAT
The DNA here is from genome assembly GCA_910591915.1 of Cetraspora pellucida. NCBI lineage: Eukaryota > Fungi > Glomeromycota > Glomeromycetes > Diversisporales > Gigasporaceae > Cetraspora > Cetraspora pellucida. Next base: position 14,591 of record CAJVQA010000317.1, read on the forward strand.
CTTCATTTTATTTTAATCTGATTTCGTCATAATTATTATATATTTTTTATATTTTATAAATATTTTGACAGTAATTATATAATATAAATATAAAAATAATTAAGGCTATACAAACTGAGAAGCATGTCAATGAAGTGATGAAGTGATCATTATTGTGAGATCAGGTGACTTTAAGCACAAATCATATGCATCCTTTTATGTTTAACGGATTTATTTAGTATCTTGTTGATTCAAGATTAGTACCGGGATGACATATAAATAGTTTTATTTTGGTTATCCATGAATTGTAAACAAGTAGTAATTATTGATTAAGGCTAAGGAAATGTTATGAGGTTTGCGTGGGTATCGTGGGTAAGGTGGGTTGTTTAAGGATTAACCTTTAGAGGAGAAATTGTTTATCTTTTTGTTCGCTATTGCTCGCCCAGTAGTTAGGGCTGGATCTGTTACTCTTCCTACCCACCCAGTACTAAGGTAAGAGTGATATGTTCTTTCATAAGCTCTGCGGCTGCGAAGACAGTGCAAGGACTTATGTTGATAGGCTCCACGGCTGCAAGGGCAGTGCAAGAACCTAAAATTCTAATTGCAAGAAGCAGGTAAGTGCTTTATGTACTCCATGGCTGCATTAGCAGTGCAAGAACCAAATTTCAATGTTTTAATCAGCCTAAGCTGCAATAGAAGTGCAAGAATTTTACTTTCAGTCCTTTTTCTAAGCAAGTGCACTATACTCCTTCCTATTTCCCAGCCGATTCTCGACATAGCTATGTGATTTTTACGAACTAAAAATTATTTAAATACAAACCATTTTTTATCCTATACATATTTACATGCTTCTACTGTATTTGAAACAACAATAAAGTAACTGAAAATAATAAAGCGTACAATACACTTAAAATTTAAGAAAAATATATCTATTGCATTGGATTTTACATAATATATAGCATTGATTTTTTTTTTTTATACTAGTTAAACACTTAACTTCATTTTTAATATAAAATGACCTTACTATCAACAATAATATAAATATATAAATTATAGAAGTTAAAAGTTTTTTGTCACATTATCAATGATATAAAAAATAGTAACCAACTACTATCTGGCTTTGAATATTTAGAAAAAGGGATGAATCTTTATCAGAAAGTAACTTGGTTGCCTACTTTTATTAATAGATTATACTTTACAAGATAAATCTCTGTGAAGTGGTACCAAATTAAAAGTACAACTGGGATCAATTCAATGAAGAAAGCGCGAAATTAACCAAAAAAATTCGATCCAACAATTATGAAAGCATGCAAAAAAAAGCCTTGAAGATAATTGCATAATTTATCCAAAAATATTAATAATATTAAACAAAGCTAATGAATTGTAATTAGATTAGATAGTAAATGCATTCATTGTACTTGCAAAATTGCTTTACGTTTAATTTAATTTATTTCAAACATAATGGTGCCTCTATTAATGAATTTTAATAGTGTTCTGGAGTACCAACCTTGTACACATTTTTGATTTGCTTTATTTATTATTACTTATTACAAGAAAGCAAAAGAAATAATCAGAAATAATAAGTAATAATATACTATTAAACTTTATCTCTAGTATTAACTCATGGCCCATTGCGTGACGATAGTCACGCAAGAAGTATTATCATAAAGATGAACCACTGCAGTATTGCAGATCTTGTGTAATAGTGAATGAATTGAGTAAAAATAGGAAGTAATAGTAAATAGTGAATGAATTGAGCAAAAATAGAAAATGATGACATATAAAGGGCAGGTAGAAGTTAGATAAATCTGTAGTGCTTGATTCTTTTGCTGCCCAATTGATATCTGGCTCTATAGCATATAGTCGTTCATCGTAGTCATATAATGACAGATTCAAACATATCCAAAAATGATTTGTCAGATATATGCCATAGTTTGGGCATATCAACTGAGGGAAACAAAGCGGACCTCATGCAAAGGTTAAAGGATTACCAAGTAAATGGTTCCCGTGAAAGGAATGTTGAAAAAGGGAAATTCCCAAATGATGGATTACAAATAGGCATCGATAATGAGTCAGTTGTAACTAACAATTATACAGAAAATAATGGTATGTTCAACTCAAAAGTGCCTGGTCACCAAAACTTTGGGGAATTATCCCAAGAAACAAGTCACTCGCTGAGAGCTATGCCACAATCGCTTATACAAGATATAGAAAAAACAAATGACTGCTTACCTTATGTGAACAAAACATCAAGAAAAAGAAAGTTACAACTTGGGGACAATAAAGACTCCGATTCGTTAGAAGGGAAAGTATTGTCTGGTTTTCAGAAATTGGAAAAAACAATGTTAGATTTTAATGATAAGTTAAATTTAATAGCACTGCAAGTACAAGAGACACACAATAAAGCTGATATTAAGGAAGCCTAGCCAAAACATAGATTTGAAAAGTCTTGGGACCAACATGAGTATGATGCTCTACGCCAAATTGGGAGAGAACTAGATTTGGCCACAAAATCCAGGAGTTTGGACAATGCAGCAAGCCACATTGAAGCTACACGAGAGTTAGTGGAAAATAGAATGTTCACCCTGAGGGTAGCCGAAGGTTTCGGTTGGGATATTGCTGCAGCTTTGCCTGAAACTCGGGATGACTGGCTAAAAGGGAAGGATAATCTAATTGAAAAAGCCAAGACTTTGGCTGATGCAAAGAGGAGTAAGAGACAAAAACCATACAGTACATTTAAGCCAACAAGCTATCGGTATAGCTATCTAGGCGGAAATCAAACTGGTTATCCAGTTAATTATAAGAGTAATTTTCAGGAAAACTACCAGGGTTCGAACAGGTTTTTTCGAAACAACCAACAATTCTTCAACCAGGCGCCATCATCCTCGAAAAAGTGCTACATTTGTAGTGGCTACGGCCATTTCGCAAAAGCCTGCCCTTCAGATCCAAGCAAAAATATGAGCCAAGACTATGGAACTGGATATAAATTAAGAGGCTATACAGCCTATAAAAACCAATTCAATAAGCCTCAGGATATTACAAAGCATGATTAACTACGCCTGAGCCCAACAGAAAATACAGGTAACAGGGCGTATACATCAAAAAGAGCATATAAACTATTGGCTAGAAAAAATTCAAGCATCAGACTTAATAATGAAATAGTTGAGGGAAGGAATTTCATTTTTTCCAAAAGGATTGATCGAGTTATCAATGCAACCAGACCCACCACAATACCCATTAATAGAGGATCAATTATCTTGGCTAAAGTTAGAAATAGGAAGGTTACAAGAAGAAAAAGCAATAACCTTAGTAGCAGTTTCAGAAAAAAGGCCCATCCATTTATTAGAGGTGAGCCCAATCTTTTTAGTACCCAAGGCAGGGCCGAAAAAATGGTGACTAATAATAGACCTCAGACACCTGAACAAAATGTTACCAGAAAAACCATTCAAATTCGAGGGGTTCGGGACCTTTTTACATATGGTGAGAAAAAATTGGTGGCTAATCGTGTTGGATCTGAAGGATGGATACCATCATATAAAAATGAACAAAGAAGCTCAAAGGCTTTGGGGATTCAGAGTAGGGTTAAACTGGTACCATTACAACGTGTTGCCTTTTGGCCTGAGCCAGGCTGTGTGGATATTCTCAAAGGTAATAAGAGCAGTAATAGGACATTGGCGGTCACAAGGTATCTTATGCAGCAACCATGTAGACGATATTTGGATCACGCATCCATGTCAAAAGACACTAATACAGATGAGGGACGAAATTATATTAAAGGATTTAAGAGAGTGTGGGTTTGTGTTGGCAGAAAAAGGGCATTTGGATCCTACACAAGAAGTAAAATACTACAGATTATGGTTAGATACAGTAAAATGCATGGTTACAGCACCAGACACAAAGATCAACGATGCAGTGATTTGTTTAAAAAACCTATTATACAAGAAGTAGCCTATTACAGCCTGTTAGCTTTCTTCTGTCACAGGAAAAGTAATGAGTCTAAGTCATGCATTCAAGTATGCAAAAGCCCGATGCTTGGAATTATATACAATAATAGATGCAGAAAAAAAAAAACCCTGGGAATGGGACAAGACTGTTCAACTATCACTACAGGCTTTAGCCAACATAAACTGGGTTATAACGAATTTAAAGAAAAAGAACGGAAACTCAGCATGGAAACCATCGCAAGTGATCTCAGTCTTTGTAGATGCATCTACAACCAGTTGGTCTGCAACTTTGAGAGGTCAAAAGGCTTTTGGAAACTGGCAGCACTGCCACAGTCATGTGGATATTGCCAACTTGGAATCTCTAGCAATACTGTTAGAGCTGGAATCATTTGTCCACATAATTACAAATCGTGTGTCACAGTTTTTATAGACAATCGAGTCGCCAGGAAGACAGTGGAATCAGGGGGAAAAAGACCGTGGCAGAAGGAAATAATGCGAGAAGTTTGGAACTTCTGCGACAAATACGACATCAATATTCACGAGTTCAGATGGATCCCATTAGAGCAGAATCCAGCAGACGAGCTAACACGCATGTTCGACGAATCAGACTGCTTACTTACCCAAGAATTGTTCGATCTAATAAACAAAAAATGGGATCAGTTTACTGTAGACAGAATGGCGACCTACCAAACAAGAAAGGTAAAGTGTTTCAACAGCCGATGGTACTGCCCAGAGTCAGAAGCAGTAGATTGCTTCACGCAAAATTGGAATGGAGAAATCAACTACATTTGCCCGCCTTTAGGCTTAGTACACAGAGTTTTAGAGCATGGGTTGCAAACCCATGCAATAGTAATATTAATTACCCCGATTTGGCCCTCAGCACCTTGGTGACCCCTCCTTTTAAAGTATCAAATCAGCTCAATAGAGCTCCCACCAGCAATGCAAAGCTTCATACCATGTCAAGGGAAAAATATGTTCCCAGAACCATGGAAGAATCTTCTTTGGAAGTTCCAAGCAGTAAAAATAATTTTTTAGATGCATTATTATTAAAAGCACATGATATTTTGTCACCTAATTCAGCCTTTGAGAAATGCTTCAAAAACCTGTGGAAGGAATTTACATTTTTCTGTGAGTTTCACAGCTTAGTTTTCTGTCCAGCAGAAGTGAAGATGGTTTTAGTCTTTTTGACTTGAACAGATTTATTGGAAAGAACAATGAAACCACATTTTTACCTTATAGCCATCAGCCACCACCACCAAAAATTAGGTTTCGAGGACCCAACCTTGAACATCAATGTTAGGAACTTAGTACAGAACCTGACAAAACAAGCAACAAGTGAAAAAGAGGCAGCATGGCCACGTGACCCCTTACCAGTGAGTGCCTTAAAATATTACATTGATAACCCACCTCGAAACACCTCACGTTTAATCTGGAAAAGGAATTGTGCAATGATCGCTCTTGGATTACGTATGATGAGACGATCAGCTGAACTCTGTAACATGAAAATAGGTGACTTAAAAATGCTTGATGGCATATGTTGGGTAAGAATAAATAGATCAAAGACAGATCAATTTGCAAAAGGGAAATTTATCCCAGTAGATCCTACAGACTCACCATATTGCCCAGTAAAATTAGTTTATGAATATTTGGGTATGAGAAATAATATAGAGGACAATAATTGGTTGTTTATTAATGTGTTGGGAAAGCACATGACGACAGGCACAGTGAGTTCAGTAGTAAAAAAGGTAGCTCAACACGCGAATCTAAAAGGTAGGTATTCCGGGCATAGTATACGTATCGGTGGAGCTACCGAGGCTATGAAAGCTGGGTTGACATTACCTCAAATTATGAGCATTGGAGGGTGGTTGTCACAATCAGTGACACTTTATCTTAGATCCATCTCAACTGCGTTGCAAGGTACGTCAGTAAGGATGGGATTTTTTTAAAAAAAAAAAAAAAGAAGAGACAGAGAGACTCACCAATAGTCGATCCTCTTTTGTCTCCTGTCATGTTTCTTCGTCGTTTTATTCTAATAAATAATCCGAGCGAGAATAATTAGCAAACCAATCGGAATATTTTATTTTTTTTGGAAATTACGTAGATTCGGAGTATCATTCCGTAAACCTTGTGAAACCGAAACTCCTTTAAATAGCTACGCCATTGCATACCCGAGAACAAATATCTACTTCCGTTTGTTAAATTTAAACATGTTGTCTAAAAACAAAAATGTATCAAATTATCGAACCAAAGATGTTATACATAATTATGTTAATTTTATTAATATTGAACCCACAAGTATTGGAGAGTCCGGACAGTCTTATAAAGCAACGTTTAAGAAATCTAATATAACTGTTACCTTAAAACCCATTGCTATACCTCAACAAGTTTCTCTAAAAGAACTCGTTAAAGAGGTGAGATATATTATCATGAGATAATAATTATTATAAAATCAAGCTGAACATTTTCTAATATCATTATTAATAAAAGGTTGACCAATACCGAAATATTAAATGTCATGATAATATTTTAAAAATTTTTGGATTAACTAAGCCGGGTATGTACGTATACATTTCGTAAAGATTCTGATACGGTAGTCACTATTTAATTGATTGAATTACGACTATATTAACTTTTAATTAAGATTCAAACAAATATATGTTGATTTTTGACTATGCCGACGATGGAACTCTTCGCCAGTATTTGGAAATAAATTTTAAGTTGATGAGATGGAGAGATAAATTATTATTTTCCAAACAGATTGCAAACGGGATTAAGCATTTGCATTCAAATAATATTATACATGGGCATTTGGTGATAAATAATACTTATTAAATTAAGCATTCGCATATTTATTATTTTTATTCATTTATTTATTTAATTATTTATGATAAAATTTTCATAGAATTCTGAAAACGTCCTTGTTCATAAAGGAAGCATTAAAATATGTGGCTTCTCATCCAAAATTTTTATGAAACAAAATCAATATCAACATTTACTTTCTTTTGTTCAGTACTTTGATCCTCAATATTTGCAAAATCCAAAAATCTATAGCTTAAATCAAAGCTCTGATATATACAGTGTTGGTGTACTTTTATGGGAGGTCTCTAGTGGTTCTATTCCATTTGAGTCAGAATCGCCATTTGGATACAATTGTTTACTTGATATTATACATGGGAAAAGAGAAACAGAAATTACTGGAACCCCTCGAGAATATTCCTCGACCTACAAAGGTATTTCCTTATCTTAATCTAAATTACCTATAATATTTTCATATTTTCATTAGAATAATTTAAATTTGGTTTATTAGATTGCTGGAATAATTATCCGAATAAACGTCCAAATATTCAACAAGTTGTTACACGTCTAAATAAAATAAATGAAATAATGATCGAAGAGTTAGATTATATTCATATAGAACAAAACAAGGATCTATATAATCAAGGTTCAACAAATAAAACTGACGATTGGCATTTAGTTATAGGAAAATTACTTCAATTCTTTATATCACAATTTAATGCAACCACTAATTCTGCTCAAATAACTAATAGTTTAATTAATTATTTTGAAGCCAATCAAATAGATCCATTTTTAATATTTAATCAACTTGCTTATCAAGATTATAATTTTAGTATGATCGGCTATTTTCATGAACATGGTATCGGTACTGATGTTGATTATCAAAAGGCTCTCTGGATGTATAAATTATCTTCAGAAAATGCTGCTAAACTAGATGATTCTTCTTTAATAGGTTATTTGAATATCAACAATTACATTATTGGAAAAATTTCTCTTGGATTATTATATTCTGCTGGAAAAGGCGTTGTTATGGATAAACACCTTGCTTTTAAATTATTTTTAGAATCTGCTGAAATCGGTTCTATTATAGGACAATATTATGTTGGGTCATGCTATTTATCTAGTGATTATGGTATTGAAAAGGATGAAATAAAATCCTTTGAATGGTACTCAAAATCTGCTGAAAATGGAAATTCTGAGGCTCAGATTAAAGTTGCAAAATGTTATATAAATGGTACTGGTACATCTATTGATAAGGGAAAAGCTTTTGATTTATATTTAAAATCCGCTGAAAATGGAAATATTGATGCAATATATGAATTAGCTAATTGTTATATGAATGGTATCGGTACAAGTATAGATATGAAAAAAGCTTTTGAATTATATGCTAAATCTTCTGAAAGAGGAAATTCTGCGGCTCAATTTGAATTAGCAAATTGCTATAAAAATGGTACTGGTGTAGATATGGATAAAAATAAGGCTTTTGATTTATACTTAACATCTGCTGACAATGAAAATGCTAATGCTATATATGAATTAGCTAATTGCTATGCGATCGGTACTGGTACAGACAAAAATTATGAAAGAGCTTTTGAATGGTATATGAAGTCTGCTGAATTGGATTTTTCTAAAGGAATTAATGCCGTCGGAATTTGCTATGAATATGGTCTAGGCATTACTAAAAATAGGACGAAAGCGTTTGAATGGTATTCGAAATATGCGGAAAAGAAGGTAATCATATTACTTGATTTGATTTTTGGCAAAAGTATTTTAAAAGCAATTCTTAATATATTTATTGTAGAAAACGGATGTTATCGTTTCTAATAAATATTTATTGGTTTGAAATGAAACAATTTTGTAGCTAATCAAATTTTAAAGTAATTCTTTTCAATAATTTTTGAAATTGCCGTGTATTTTGTAAAGATATTCGTTAGATGATTAATAAATAGTACGATAAGTTGGAAATTCTAGTAATTTGTTTATTATAAACGCAAGTCAAAATACATATCCAAATATTTATAATTTAATAATTGCATTTAAGCAAATCTTGAATTTAAATATTGATACTTAGAATTATATATCGACAGGAATTTTAGCAGAAGCAATATGTTGACTTGGCAAAGCTATTACGATAGCATAATTAGCTTTAATCAAGTAAAATAGTGTAATTTTACAATATTATCTTTAATGTATCCGATATTTTTAGTGTTAATAAGTTTACTAGTGTACATAAAGTAGGGATGTTTCGGTGAAAAAACTGTAAATTCTTTTGCTATTTTATTTGCTTCTCTGAATTTTATTTGAATCATCTGAATATTCCAATTATTTTATTCCATTTACAATGGAACTTATGATAAACATTAAGAGCAGTAGGCCGCTTTTGAGGATCAGAATCCATGCGTTTTTAGCAAATTCGATATAGTAATTCGGAGCTCCAGGATTAAATTCTGGCTGCAATCTTTCATAAATTTTTATTTCAAGACCAATATTAAATTCATAATTATCAAAAGGGCATTGTCCAGTTTACATCTCTGACATCATAATGCCAAAGCCATATATATCAGCAGCTTTTGTAAATTTTTGACCCAATAACCCAATAAAAGAACCTCAAGAGTGACATAAGGCATAAAACCATAAATACCACATTCTGAATCGTTTTCGTTATATCTTTTTGACAATCCTAAGTCAGAGATGTAAGATTATATCTTTTTGCTAATGCCTTTATCTTGCAAAATGTTGCCACCGTAAAAGTCTGCATGAATATATCCGGCTCTATGAATGTTAGCTAAATCATCAGAAATATCACGAAGTAGTTTTAATTAAGTTTGCCAAGTAGGATTACGAAAATTTTTTCTTAAAAACATGTGAAGACTTTCATTATCTGCGTGTTGAAATACCAACATGCGGTCATGTATTTATTTGAGTGACGAAAAGGGAAAACCTGTAAATCATCTCACTCAATGAGTGAAATGATTTACAGGGTTTTCCTTTTCGTCACTCATTTGTTTCTGTATTTCGCGTCAATCCATATATTTTAAGCCTTCTACCCAAAGGCAGTGTTGTAAGTAGACATTGTCCCGTCAAAATCTGCGCGGACACGGACAGTCCCGGACAATGTCTCATGTTCGTGATGGTTATTCCATGTCATATGACCTGATTGGCTAACTTGGCCGTTCTTATCATAATTTAATTGTCCGGGACAAAAAATATTGGCGGACATGTTCGCTGTCCGCGTCCATGTCCCATGACAACACTGCCCAAAAGTATACACTCCATATGACTTCAAACTGTATATTTAAAGGTAATTAATCAGTTAAATATGCACATAATAATCCATACAATGAATAACAATTAAACCAATGAGTTATAATTCTGGCCAAATTGTTGTTCCTTTGACCAGATCAGTCGAATAATTTATAATTTGACCAAAATGATCGACAATTTTGACCGGAATTATAACTCATTAGTTTTTATATTTATTAGACCGTGCGGATCATCCGATATGAAATTTAATTCACAGTTCTGCAAATCTGGTATGTGCGTGCGTGTAAAGATCATCAAAAAAATTATATACGTATATTTTATAATATATTATAGATGATCTGAGCAAACTTCCCAAAAATATTTGAATAGGGTTGCACTTAAAAATTTTTAAAAGATTGACTTTCAATTCCATAATTAGATAACATATTCTTATGAGGATTCTATCGAGTTTTACTAAATATATACTAAACTTTATATTTATATATAGTAAAAAAATATATGTACAGATTGCTAATTATTACTGCTCAATCAAATGACTTCATTTAAATAAAGGAAGGTTCTGTTCAGCACCAATTATAAGCCTTACATAATTTACGTAATGATAGTTAGACTCTAAAAGAATATTTATATCCGAGCAAACTATTATCTTTATAATTGGTAGTATTTCATGCTAGTTGTAATTCGAGTCACTTTAACGTCCTTCTTGTCTGATAATGATACCTTGCATCATTGAAACTTAATTTCAAAAACATTAGAAGCAAAAGTTTCAATTATCGTAAATTTTAGGTATTTTGTAATTTTTATAAAAAGTATACATCATAGTTAAATTGATCTGTGGTACAATTTTCTTGAATTACGAATCAAGTCTCAAGATTAAACCATCGAAACAAACGTTTGCTTACTATAAATCGATTATTACTCAAAACATGCATAAGAAACCACATTTGGTGCTCTAGCAAAAAGTTTTTATTGTACGATTTTACGATATTAACTACGAACTTTAACCTAATATAGATGAGTTTTAAACAATTCCGCTATGTCACAAACCTGACACATATCACTTATATTTTAACCCTTCCAATCTTTCATCATCGGCGTAAGGATCATTTCTTTAAAAGTTTGCGAAGAAATAAGTAGTTCTTTTGTTATTGGTCGCATATAAACTCGTGACCCGCCATATTTCCTTTTAAGCTAAAACGGGAGAGTTATCGAACTCCCCAAAAATTTTTGTCGAATTCGAGTTTCGTCTTTACTTTTTTTAGACGACACGTTTTAATTAATTTATTTTTATTTTAAAATTAATAAATAAAAAATAAAAAGTTATTAATTTGTCAGGTGCCCACTTTCTTAGCGATTCTTGCTCTTGCTCATGATTATCAGGTTGTCCAGTCGAGTTTCGGGTTGGTCTGTAAATTCTTTACTAATATTTAATTGTATTTATAAGATTTTAATTTAATTAATTAATAAAAAAAGATCAGGTTATGTCAATCAGATTTCGGGTTGGGCCGAAAATTTTACTAAGAGTATATATTTGTTCTGTGTCATTTTCACACGATTTAGGTCGATTCCGAATTGATTTAGGTTATTCATAAATTTTCACCGATTCAGAAATAACCCTGGTCAATTTTTAATGAAATTTAAGGTTCAGGGTGTGACTAATTGTTGAGTGACAAATATGTATCAACTACTTTATTACAGGAAGGGGTCATCACTTGATCCTAAAAATTTAGAATTCATAATTATTATGTATGTCAAATTAATTAAAAAATAAATAAAATTTTCGAATGTTTAACTTTACGATAGATACAACTTTTTTTTTCTTATTAATTTTTAAAATGGAAAGTTGATCGAATATTAAAAGCTTTTATTCATCAAAGGAAAAATAATCACTGTTTAATGGACAAAAATAAAATAATTATTGTTTAACTGTAATTAAAAATCCCAACGACTTTTATAACCAAAAATTTAAATATTGGTAACATAATTTTAAAATTATTTACGTTGGTGGGGACGCAAGTTTGTCCTGTCGAAAACTTTTTTATAAATTAACGTGCATTTTTTTATTGTGATTTTTTTTATTTATTTGTATTGCGCATTTTTTATTTATACGATTTTTTTTTTATTTGAAACATTAAAGCATTTTTTCTAATATAGCAAAATTTTATTATAAAGGATTTTTATAAGTTTCTGATTTCATTATGTAAAAGTTTACTTTTTTCATGCAAAATAACTTTAATAATTTAATTAACATTATTGCTTGGGTTATATAATTTATCGCTTGGGCTTATAATTATAAATTTTTAAAATTTCACCGATTGAGAAATGACTTAGGTATACATGGTGTCTAAATTATTTTTTAAAAAAAGCAATTTCGACAACATTTCGACGTTGCTAATTTTTTTTAATTTAATTCCATAAGTAACCATACTATCTAATGTATTTTGACATAAAGAATTCAAATAATTTCACTAAAAATTTCGGCAACTATATTAATTTCGACAGACTAAATGTCGAATCAATTTTTATTAAGAGTAATTTAGACACCCATGTATAGGTCAATTCGGAATCGACCTAAATCGTGAAATGACTCTGAACAGATACTGATGTACGCAAAAGATAGTCGTAAATGAATGCTATAAATAACATTGAAAGGTTATATAAGCTTACTATATATAATTGAAAACATTTGTTTGATATTATGTCATTGAAAAAATTTATTTGATACAATATATCATTGAACATGAGCCTGACAGGCACAGATCTCCGTGAACTTGGATGTAAATATCAAAATGGCATTGGAGTAGAGAAAGATGAGCATAAGGCTTTTGTAATTGCAACTTTCAATGTAGGATATTGTTATGAACATGGAATTGGAATTGAAAAGGATGAACATATGGCATTCATTTATTATGAAAAATGTGCATCTATGGGGGATGTTGACGGAATATATGATGTTGGACGTTGTTATGAAAATGGAATAGGAGTTAAAATAGACATAAAGAAGGCATTCGAATATTATCAAAAATCTGCAGATATAGGACATGTTGATGGAATATATAATGTTAGACGTTGTTATGAAAATGGAATAGGCGTTAAAAAAGCCATAAAGAAGGCATTCGAATATTATGAATAATCAGCAGATATGGGACATGCTGATGGAATATATAATCTTGGACGTTGTTATGAAAATGGAACAGGCGTTAAAAAAGACATAAAGAAGGCATTCGAATATTATCAAAAATCTGCAAATATAGGATATGCTGATGGAATATATAATCTTGCACGTTGTTATGAAAATGGCATAGGAGTTGAAAAAGACATAAAGAAAGCATTCGAATATTATCAAAAATCAGCAGATATAGGACATGTTGATAGAATATATTATCTTGGACGTTGTTATGAAATTGAATAGGAGTTAAAAAAGACATAAAGAAGGCATTTGAATATTATCAAAAATCTGCAGATATGAGACATGCTGACGGAATATATAATGTTGGACGTTGTCATGAAAATGGAATAGGAGTTAAAAAATTCATAAAGAAGGCATTCATATATTATCAAAAATCTGCAGATATGAAACATGCTGACGGAATATATAATCTTGGGCGTTGTTATCAATATGGAATAACAGTTAAAAAGGATGAAAATAAGGCATTCATTAATTATCAAAAATCTGCTGATATGGGTAATGCTTCTGGAATAAATGAAGTTGCTCATTGTTATCAAAACGGAATTGGAGTAAAAAAAGATACGAATCAAGCGTTTAACTGGTATATGAAATCCGCAAAGATGGGTAATGCCACTGGAATACATTATGTATATTTAAGTTATCTATTTGGAATTGGAGTAACCGAAGCTTTAGAATTAGCTGATTATTGGTATCGAATGTAAGTAATGATTAAATAAATTATTATGTTAGTATTTGATGCAAGTTAATAATCTATATGAACAGGGAACGAAACAAGTTTCCGTTAGACAATTTCGAAAATGATTTAAAAATGATATTAAATGATGAAAGAAATCATAAACTATTATTAATTCCATTCAATGAATTCAAGAATATTAAAGAAATTGGCAAGGGTGGATTTTCAACAGTATATAGTGCTGACTGGTCTCGCGGCCATGTAAATTTGAAAGTTGCCCTTAAATCACTACATAAAACAAATTACGAAGAATTTATAAATGAGGTAATTAATTATTATTATTCCAATTATTCACTAATTATTCAATTACATGACTAATTGATTTAATTAGCTCAAAGCATATAGTAAAATCGGATACGAAAATCCTTCATTTCTAAAATGTTATGGGATAACACAACAACTGAATTCTAAAGAATATATTATCCTTGTTTTAAAATATGCATCAAAAGGTTCTTTAAGAAATAATCTTCAAGATGTATCTCAAATGAAATGGGAACATAAATTATGGCTATTAAATAACATTATTTCTAATCTTGAAGCAATTCATTCTCAAGGGTATATTCATCGAGATTTGCACAGTGGAACATTTTACAAGATGACTTACATAGTGCATATATTTCTGATCTGAGACTATCAAGTTCTGTTTCTGAACAAAAGAAGGATGGGATTTTTGGAATTCTACCATATATTGCGCCAGAAATTCTAATGGGTAAACCATATACTATAAAGTCAGATGTTTATTCATTTGGAATAATAATGTGGGAAATCTTATATGGGATGCCTGTATCTTATAATCATAAATTTAGTAAGCAACTGCTTCAATTAGAAATATGTTACAATTATTTACGACCACCCATTAACAATAAATCTCCGCATTGTTATGTAATTCTAATGAAGCAATGTTGGGATAATGAACCTGACAAACGACCATCAGCAGAAGAACTCCATTGAATCACTTTATTGCGGCTTGTAAAATTATGTGAAATTTGAAGATCATTAAAAAAAAGTAATCACTGATTTCTGATTACTGATTTCTTCAGCATTTTTTTTTGAATTTTAGATTAGACAAAATTAGCGCTTCTATTATTTTGTAAAAATTTTACTGGATACTGGGCTCATCGTTAAACGACGGGATTTATTATATATTATTAATTAATGATTACTAATAAATCATCTATGAAGCTAAAAATCTAAGATTTTTTAAGTATGATTTACTATAATCTGTTTCTAATCTAACAACAGTAAAAAAAAGTTAAAATAATAAAATAAATCTTTACCTCAACCATCTCACGTTTCAACAGCGATAATTATTAATTTCTTACCTCTAAACTTGATAAATTTTATGAATTGTATATGCTTTATAAATGAACTAGCGTTGTCTAAAATTTTCTTAACCTTTTAAACGTTTAATCGCATTAACCGTTTATTATAGCTGGCATTAAGATAATATGGCTCTTGATCAACATATTTATAATTGCATGCAAATTTATATAGAATTATGAATATTCTTTAATATTTTAAAAAAAAAAGAATTAGACATATTTTTAATTTTATTGAATACTAAATACAATGCACCATTCCTCATTTTGAGTGACAACATCACACAGCCATCTTATTCAGTATAAAATCCTATTTATTCATTCAAGATATAAATGAGTCATAATTGAAAGCCCAATGACAAATTGTACACAAAATATAATTGAAAACCCAATATCAGGTTTTCACTTGACAGCACTCGAATGTTTATCCGAAGATATGGTTTCTAATACGTACGTACTTACATAATATACAATCCAATAGTTTATTTATAAGAATTAGTACCTTTTATTTAACAAATCAATGCAAACAAAGTCTTGAATTTCAAGCTATACGTAAACATGCAATGCCGTGTTTGAAGTTGGTATCTTCTTGAAGTTGTAACTTCAAGTACTTGAATTTGTACTGGCTGAATTAAGCCCCTAAATTTTTTATTTAAGGACAACCATATGGTTTGAGCTTCATTATTAGTATTTATAAAAACCTGCATTATATGCAGGGGATGCATATGGATATAGTTTTGCACACTTTCCCGAAGTCCATTTTCTGAAATACTATTTAACCGAAATCGTAATACCGACAATCCATTTTACCAACAGGTTTATGTCATTTCACCGAATATCAATTAGTGATACCGATACAGGAACGGTGAATACTTCCATTCCATTTTATTCCGATATCAATGACCAATCAAAACTTGAATCTAGTCACTAATGCAAGTTTTGATTGGTCAATTGGCATCGGGATAAAATACAATGGAAGTATTCACCGTCTCTGTGCTGACAAGACATTTTTAACATTACTATGTTTTGGGTTATTAATATAAATTATTGATTAAAAGCGCTAAACGAAAACAATAAAACTAGTTATGGTTAAAATTATTGCTATTACATATCAAATTACGTAAGAGTCAACTACGTATATAATATATTAAATTAAATTATTGTTATTATCAGCTTACGATATATATCAAATTAAATTACGTTATTTTCAAATTACGAAACACGTTTTAAATTAAACTACGCTATTTTCAAATTACGTAAGACTTGTATAAGAAGCTAACGCAAAACCAATAATTTAATAACTCACTTATTTCAATGTCAGGGTTGTTAATCAGTCCTCAAAACCGAGTTCTTAGCGGTTCTAAACAAGAACGACTCGGTCCAGGTAGATTTTTTATGTCGAAAAAAATTATCGGTGACGTGATATACAAGCCACTCAGTCTATATTTCTGTATTCAGGCTATTACTTTTATACTTATAATTCAGAATCCAAAAAAATTTTATAAAAAATTCATAAGAACCGTATAAATCCCGAACAAAAAAATATAGTCTAAGTGGCTTGCATATCACGTCACCGACAATTTTTATTGACATGACTAATCTACCTACACGGTCCTGTCCGGTACCGCAGTCCTAAATTGTCCAGGACGGTCCTATAGATATAGTACTGTGTAAAGAAGCAAATTTATATCAAACTGCACTATCGCAATTACAAATTCACTCGATCGTGTCATATTAAAAGCTTGGGTGGATATGAACTTTGAAGCATCACATATTGTTGATGAGATCTTAGGAATAAGCTAACAATTAGAGATGGGCGTTATACATTATGCGCATTACGCATAATGTAATATAATCATTTTAAAATTTAAAAATGCACATAGAAATTATTATATAATAAGATGCATTTGGTTCTATTATTTCTGCAATGAATAAACATTGGTAAGCACGGCGTACAAAAAATTTTCATACCAAATAGGTAAGAGCTCGTGAACAGTTGTGTCTAGATCTGATTGCAGTTGTGTTTAGATCTGATTGCTATATCGAATTAGTTAAACTGCTGATCTACAAAAATGGCCTGATGTTTAATTGTAAGTTAGAGGATAGAATAAAATCCTTAAAATTCAGATATGCAAATAAAATTAAAACCCACTTTTTTAAACAGATAAAATAGTCTGAGTTATCAATTATTGCTATTATAATAATTGGGTATAGCATTAGTGCATTACAGTATAACCTTGATATAACGAACCTCGATATACGAACACATAACGAAGTTGATTTTGTCCTAATATTTAAATTTACCTTGATATAATGAAGCTATTAGTAAATTTAGAAATAACAGGTTTTAAAATTTTGCACTAATAGGCTATACTGTATGTAGCAACATGAATACTTCATATTATTATGCGTAGGTCCATGTACTGCTGTCTCTGCGGAGTCTAATTATAGCTGACCATCAAATATGAGGCCCTTTTGTCGTATACAGAGGTCGTGTAGCTCATTAAACAAGTGCCAATACACCTTGTTCAATCGGTAATAGCATTTACGCATTCCAAATTATAACCGGAAGGAGAGGCCCATGATTGCATAATGTAGACATGGTACATTATGCTGCATTACGTAATGCAAAGCCAAAAAAATTTGCCCATCTGTCACATCTTAAGTTGCGATTTATCTGGAGTTGACACTATAGATATTTGAAGTAGCACCTGACCTAAAATTAAGCCCTTGAAATTAGACCTTCGTGCATGTAATTTTAGCCAGGCACTACTTTAGATATCTAAAATGGAAACTTCAGATAGGTGGCAACTTCAGATACGATTTTACGACTTGTATTTCAGACAAATGGATTTCGGTAAGTTAGTCTGGAACCCATGGGCGTTTACCTTCCTTGCATATTACTACATACCAAATATCCTTTCTCAATTCTTTATTCCGAGTATATGTCGCATCTGAAGTAGCGATTTATTTGAAGTAGCGCCTGGCTAAAATTAAGCCCCTGAAATTAGATCTTCATGCATGCATTAGATTTTAATTTTAGCCAGGGCGCTACTTTAGATATATAAAGTGGCTACTTTAGATAAATCGCTACTTCAGATGAGACATATATACTGTAATGAGTAATTATAATCAATACAATGACTATACTTACTGCCTTCTTACAGAAACTTCCTACATGCATAGATAATTATGTCTGCAAATATATTTAGTAACTTTTTTAATACATCCATTACTGCGCCTTCATCTATTCTTTCTACACCTGCATTTGCTTCGCAACAAAGTATATTATACTTGTTAATTATCATTGTTATGCCAACCGCAGACCTTACCTTTCTTTCTTACACCTTTGCGTAAAGTAATATTCTGCCCGTAATAAAAATGATGTGCTTACCAAACAGAATTTTAAATTGCCAGTTATT
Organism: Cetraspora pellucida; assembly: GCA_910591915.1. Lineage (NCBI taxonomy): Eukaryota > Fungi > Glomeromycota > Glomeromycetes > Diversisporales > Gigasporaceae > Cetraspora > Cetraspora pellucida. The sequence continues at coordinate 33,238 of CAJVQA010000317.1, forward strand.
GTAAAATTGAAGCATTATAATAAAATGACTTGACAAATTGTTATGCAAATAGTCTGGTGCATTAAGCGATGGTTAAATTAAAACGTATACAGTCAACCCTCGTTAATATCAATTATTTGGATTAGGCAATTGTGTTGATATATGCGAGGATTTATGACAACGAAATAGTTTTTATATAACCGAACCCAATAAGAAGTTGATATTAATGAAGGTTGTCTGTATAGTTAGTAAAATTTAACATTCCGCAAAACTTAACCCGTAAATATAATAAGCAATTTTTAAACAAAGTTATTGCAATTAGTCGTATTATTTACTCTTAGAATTGATAAAATAAAAAAAAACCTGTGAAAAAATACTTTCATCATTTCACATCTCTTGAAATTTAATAATTACACTAGAGAGTAACTCAAAAAAAAAAGAAAAGAACATGAATGAAAAGCAGCAAAACGTACAGACCAATTGTTTCGAAAATCAGACAATGATAAGCGCGAAATATTAAAAAAAAACAATCCCAACTTCACCATCATAGAAAAGCAACCACCACTATGTATGCAAAGCAAAAAGATTGTTGCAGCAAAATTGTACGTATATTGTGAAAGGCAAATCTACCCTTCAATTAGGAATGGTAAGTATACAGTATAATTAAAATTGTATTATCATAACCAAGTTATTATACCGTACAATAACAGTATATGGGGCCCACAGCAAAAGGTGCTGATGAGCCAAAGATCTTTTTTTCTAAAATTTTTTAATACTGTGTTCTAAATGATCTAATTTTTGAACGAATAAAGTTGTGGGGCCCCATATATAAAGTATGCATAGGTTTGTCACGTGTTTGCTCATTTTTATGGGAAATTTTATTAATTTAACTATACCAATTATGCACTACTCTAATAATAACTAAAACTCCAGTTTTTTAGTTTTGTCTGTAGCAATAGTAAAGTTACTAATTATGCTAACATAGTGATTAATCAATTAGTGTGATATCCCAATACATATTATACATAAAAATAATTAAAGAAATTACAAATAGGGCTTATCTGGGACTAAGCTGCAAGAGAGTCACGTGCATTTAATTTTTTCTTTTTGTCTTGGTAACTAAGGTTTGTCATGTGGCTGGAACAACTATGTGGGCCAATAATATTGCGACGTCTAATGAACCAAATTCTGGTTCAAGTTAACCATTGAGTTACCTTATCGTTATGCCTAGTGATGGGACCTCTCAAATTATTAATAATTAATAATTAATTATTAATATTTGGCCGAGTTATTAACTAAAAACTACTTAATAATGTATGGCGTAGTGAATTGATTTAAAACTATATAAAACATTATAATAACCAAAAGTCAATTTATCTACGTGTTGAAAAGCTTGATTTCATTACAATTTTTTTGCATACAATTGTTTAATATGCAGTTTTTAATGTGGTCGCATAGGAATTATTAACAATGTTCGAACTTATTAATTATTACTAACTATTAATAATTAGTTATTAATGTTTTATTATTAACTAAAAACTCGAAGGTCCCATCACTAGTTATGCCAAATTCTGGTTTAAATGACCCAATTCGGGTTCAGTTGGACCGAATTTGGTTTAAACCAATTTTGGCTCATTTGAACCAGATAATGATTTAAGATAACCCAATTCTGGTTTACTTGAACCAGAATTTGGTTTATTAGACGTCGCAATATGATTGCCCGCATCGTTGACCTGCCACATAACATACTTTTGCGACCAATTAATTTGAAGGCAAAGCAAAATAATAGAATTCATGTGACTCTCTCTTGTGGCTTAGTCACATTGGAAACCTCATTTGTAATAACATTTATTTTAATTTCCGGACCTTATTTGGAAATCCCCAAACGCTAAAAATTATAAAAAAGAAATTACGTAATAATCGGTGCACAACTTATGATTACATAAGTTTGCATTTGCTTACAAACAAAAGATAAAAATATATGCTGTGCAAGCATTTTTCGAAATATAAATATATAATTCTAATGTTTTTCGTCAAAAATAATCACGCCAAAAATTTTTTATAACCATTCCCTAATAAATTAGTAGATGTACGTATATATACTATTTTTTTTTAATTAATTGCTAAAGCAAGTTATTAATAAGTCATTCCTCTCGTTATTATTATATAATGATTTTTTTCTACTGTTTTTTCTGATAGCTTTGTCATTCATTTTCTAATTTATATGTCGCTATCTTTAACCTATAATGATGTCGAGGATGAATCGACTTTCGTCTATAATAATGATTGGTCGAAAACTTCACTTGGCCCAATGGACTCATGGGATCCAACAATTAAAAATGTTGTGGTAATTTATAGAAATGTTTTTTTTGAAAAACAATGTGCATAAACTTTTCAATGATATTCACAAAACCACGTACATCTATATTAGAACTTATGTCTCAAATCTGAATTTCCAATTGCTATCTACCTCGGACCCGATTTGATTATAATACATAATAAAGGTAAACAATTTTAAGATACACTTGCTTTATGGAACTGTTTAGTTTAAAAAAAATTAATTATATCATTTTATATAGCGTTTCGACCACAGTTTAAAAGTCGCCGATGTAGTTAATTATATAATCTGTGTTTATGTACTTAATAAACTTTTCCAAACTTAACATTCTTATTAAATATAAAATAGCAATAGGAATACCATTCAAAGAAGCCATGAGTGAAAGCAAGAATCTTGATCATTATCTTTCACAATTCGAAGCGTAAGTTGAGCAATGATTTCAATGATTATTTCTAAACTTTTCTTAAATGCAATTAATATACACTGTATATAGTATAAAAGCAACGGGTAATGGCGTGTATAGTGCAGATCGTTACTTTGAACAAAAACTTAATGGATATCAAGAAGAAGTCTACTATAGCTATACAAATAGTCCGATTTTCAAATCAGATGGCTCTTTTTATGGTATAATTGCTATGACACTAAATACTACTCAAAAAGTTTTGCATACTCGAAGATTAAAACTGCTTAGCGAGATTGGTCATTGTACTTCTGGTTAGTACTTATAATTACAACCTAGATCATTAAATCTTATTTTTTAATATACTTTCATTAACATAATGTTATTTAATATTTATTGAAGAGGTTAAATCTTTAGAAAGTGCCTGTAATATCATAACGAAAATATTAAGCAAAAATAATTCTGATATTTCTTATGCATTAATTTATCTTGTTGATCATAAATTAATTGCTCATTTAACTGCAACAACTTTTGATGAAAAGGAAAGAAAATTTCCTGATTATTTTCCTGAAACTCACGAAGTAATTGATTTATCCAAAGACTCTGATAGGAATTATGAAAGTATAGAATTAAAACGAGACACAACTACCTATTCGTTCTTAAAATGTGATTCATGGCCAATACACCTTCTAACAAAGGAAAAAGAACATATAAAAGTTCTTTTGAAAGACGAATCTCAGGCTGTACTCTTATTAACAAAAATCCATCTTGTCGGTGGACAAAACTTATCAGCTTTACTGATTTGTGGCGTCAATCGAAACAGACCACCGGATAAGCAATATATAGAATTTTTACATGTATGCAAGCTTTATTATTGATCGCAATTTTGATTTTCATAATACTTATT
>CAJVQA010000318.1:0-36833 GCA_910591915.1 Cetraspora pellucida
TATTTAATTGTTTAAATAAATTTTATTGTTAAGTTACTAAAGTTTTTTAATGTTTTTTTTTGTTTAAACTTCAAGTACCATATATATGTAAGTAGTTTATTAATATTATTATTACTAATAATTATTTTTTAAAGTTAACTTTAATTGTCAAAAGAATAATAGTTATGTTATCAACTTATAATAAATTAAATTTATTAAAATTTAGATTATTGAAAATAAGAAAATATTATATATATTTTAAATTAAAATTTATATTATGTTAAAATTTAAATATTTGAGCTAAAATAAAAGTTTATACTTAAAAGTAATTAAATCTATTGTTACTATTAAATAGAAGAGTTAAACTAATTTAATTCTAAAGATAGTATTTATATTATTTTTTTCTTTTATTAATTTATCTAATTTATTATTTTATTTATTATTATTATATTTATTTATTTTAACTAAGTTTAATTCTAGTTTTTTTAATTCAAGTAGTTTTATTATACTTTTTTTCAAATTGTAGTTTTTTTATATAATCTATTGTCCATTTGTTTTTAGTTTTTTTCTTTATTAAGAACTAATATTTTTAATATATTATATATATAAATCTTAATTTTGCTTTTTTTAATATTATTAAAAGTATAAGCCAAATAGCTAATAACTTTAATTTTGTTAATAAAAGTCAGTTTTGGGCACAAATAATATCTTTGTTTATTATTATTTTCTTCTTTGTTTATTTATATTTAACTTGTTTCTATATAATTATTATTTGTATCTATTTTTGTTATTAACTTTAAAAGAAAAAAATCATCTATATAAAATATAAACTTTTTATTAATTTTAGTTAATTTTATTTTTAAGAACTAAAAGAATTAACTAAAATTAATAAAAAGTTGATATTTTATATAGATGATTCTCTTTTTTTAAAGTTTTTTTTTTTAATATTAATAGTAAGGCCATGTCTCTATTTTTATTAAAACTCAGTTAAACTTTTTACAAGTAAATTATACAGAAAAAATTTATAATTGAATTCTATATCTATAAGATATTAAGATTAGAGGCTCAGACAAGTTATCTGTGATCTAAAACTACCAGAGTGGCTAAGGCTCATCTAGATTTCAGAATTTGTAATTATAATAAGAGAATTCATTTGATATTTGATCCATTTGGAATACCATGTTCAATTCTAGAACTAGTGATTGAGTGTAATGCATATTGTGTCAATAAGTTTTGAGAAGTATGAGATGTTGAAATTGGTTGAGATTGTCTGTTGGGTTGAGGCCTAGAAGCACAATAAGGTATTCAGATATGTGTATAGATTTGTTGATTAAGATGAAGCAGAAGTTTCATTGAAAGTGTAGTAGCAGTTTTGTTAGATAGAATAATATCTTTGATTGAATCAATTAATTTATAAAGAATTAAACCAAACAAAGTTAATGTCAGAGAGGATGAATTTGGTATATTGTAGTTTTGCATACAGTTAAGATTTTTAATTTGGTTGTGTAGATCAGATACAGTTCTTGTGTTGTGTCAAGAGTTGATGTGTTAAGAACATGTTTAAGTAAGTTATTAATAAGATTGTTAAGAAGATGTGAAGATGGGCAAGTAGTCCAATAAAGTGGAGTGCTAGTTTGGTTGCATTGGTAACAATTAGAAGATTAGGTGTAGTTATATTTGTATAGATTATATGGGGTTGGAAGGTCATTTATAAGGATTTTTATATGGAAAGACTTAAGTTGAAATGTTTGAAAGCTGTAAGAGTAGTTTGTTATTTTTTGATAATTATTGATATAGAGCCAGGTGGCTTTTCAATTAGTTTGAGTTGCAATTTGTGACCATTTTTGAAGGTGATATTGAGATGATCATAGTGTATAAATATGAACATAGCAAATTGTACAGATACAATGATGAATAGGTAGTTCAATAGGGTAGTTATCAAGTTGTAGTGTATAGTTAGGATTATAATAATTTTGTAGGTTAAATAGTAAGTATAAAAGGTTAAAATGATTATGGACAAGGTTGTCAGCATAGTTGCTAAATTCATTATTCTGATGTGCAGCTACTTTATGCAAGATAAGTTGTATGTTGTAAGATTTTGTAAAGTAATTAAAGTATACCAAAGTGAGTGGTATGGAGTATTAATGAATGATAATTTGAGTAATGTTAAATTGGTACTATAATATTTAGATATAGCAGATTGTGAGTTGGTGTAAATGTGTACTGTACAGTTTTGGATGCAGTAATAATAGCAGAAAGAATTGCAGTAATTTCTGCTTTAAAAGAGCATGGCCAAAACTTAGTTTGTGCTTGGAAGATGTGTAAAATGTTGTTGTTTTGTACTAAGGCTCATCCAATTTCTATTGAGCATTGAGATGTGCCTGCCTGAATAACTAATCCATCAGTATAAAAGTAAAGTTCAGACTTGTTGTAGTTTGAGTTGGCAATTAATTGCAGGGTGTTGGTAAGATCACAATTGTTAAAAACTGATAGAATAAATAATGCATGTATATAGATATTGGCTGCATTAGGAATTTGAGTAGAATGTCAGATAGCAATGAAATAAAGCAAATTAAGATAATTTGCATTGAGATTAAGTTGTTGATTTTGGGTATTAAATTTTCTAATAAATTTAGTTGCAAGATTAATAGAAATAAATGTTGTACATTTGTTAGTAATAAGATTAAAATTAAGATTGCAGCCAGTGCATGGTTTAGTTTTAATTGAAAGTGTTGGGTATAGTTTGTAGCATGAAGCTCAATATTGCTATGCCAATAGGTAATAAGTATTTGTCCAAAAGAGGTTGGTCATCTTTTGGCTTTATCTATAATTAATTGATTCTGAAATGTAGTAATAAGCCATGGTTTAGAATGTTTTAAAAAATGTTCAGTGGTGTAGCTAAAGTGATTGGTTTTTGGAAGTTGGTAATAATTGTAAAGAGTTTGATAATAGGAATGATTTGTTGTGATATCTTCAAGAATAATAAACCATAATAGCTTTCTGCCTTTAGGTATTTTATGAATTCTTGATGAGATGTGTTTCTAGTCAAGAAGGCAAGAATTGTCATATGAAGTAAGTTGATTAAGAAAAAGAATGTGGTGTTGGCAAAGTTGTTTTTTAAAGGTTAGATATTTAAAATATGATGATAATATTGATTCTAGTGTGATTGTTCCAGTGCTAATTGTGTGTGAAATGTTATATATTGGGTTTGGGGTAATAGATAGCTCTAAATAAGAAAAGAACTGAATAATTTTGAAACTAGTTGTTTGTTTGTTTGGTCCATCAATTAGAGAATTAGAATAGTTTAATATATTGGTCAAAGACCAAAGACTATTTTGTAATTGTTGAAAGTGAATACGAGAACTAGTGCCAAGGAGTTCAGTGTTGTTCAGATGTTTAATGAAGTTAGGAATATAATGTTGTAATTGAATATCCCAAATGTTGCAAATATTGTAAAGTTGAAAATGAAGAAGAGTGCTAGTAGAAATTGTATAACTAAGTTTGGCTTTTGCTTCACTAGGCCAATATGATGAGTAAGGATTTTTTTACAAATAGCTTGGCTATGAACAATGTTTTAAATGTGATATTCAATGATAGGTATAATAACAGTATTTATAATATATTGTGCATGAGTATTAGTAATATATTTGGAGCTAGCAATTTTAATAAGATGTTGAGATTTATTAATGATAAGATGGGTTTGTTAAGAATGTTTGTTGTTGAGTGTAAACCAGCAACCAAGGAATTTAAAAGATATGCAAGATAAGTGAATAGAAAGTGTATAGTTGTTAAAAATAATAGGATTGTAATTAGATGTTAGATTGTTAGTTGTAAATATAAATTTAGAAGGATTAATTTGGATGTTAGCCATGTCATAAAATGACTTAGCTATTAAGAGAATTTGAAACAGTTCTGCTTGTGAAGATGCAATCCAGAGGGTGTCATCCATATAAACAAAAACTGAACAGTATGTTTCAAGTTTGTTGAAGTTTTTATCTTTGAGGTTGGTGATCCAAGTGGCTTGCATTAAATAGTCTGTAAATTGTGAATGAATTAAGGTTATAAAAGGATCATAGTAGATTCTTCAGAGCAGTGAAGTGATGGTTTCACTCTAATCGATACCATTATGAACTGGATATGATGAGATAAGGCCAAGATTAGTAATAACTTGATTATACCTATTTGTGAACAGATCTATTATTGTGTTTATAGTTTTTAGATATAGAGTGAGTTATAAAAGTAATTATTTAAAAAGAGTAAGATTAACAGAGTCATATGCTTTGCTCATGTTCTTGGATAAGAGCCAAATGTTTTTGTGACTGCAGGATGTATCTTCAATGATATTATTAAGAATATATATAGGAATAGATGTACTATTGCCTAGAAGAGCAATGTAATTGTAAGGAAAAAGAATAGTATGTTGTGTAAATGCAGAGCTAAGTCTGTTTGTAATAATTTTTGTATAAAGTTTTTGAATATGTTCAATGAGACTAATAGGTCTTGTTAGATTAAGGTTTTCATCAAAAGTGTTGTGCTTAGAAATAGGATAGATTCTGCTATGTTTTCATTGTTTGGAAATTTGGCCAGAGTTAAGGCAGTGATTGAATAAAGCAGTAATAGATTAAATACATGTAGAACTGGCATGTTTAATCATTTTATAGCTTATGCCTGTAGGACCACAGGCTTTGCCATTTAGGAGTTGGGCTATTATGTTGAGTACTTCTTCTGTTATAATAGTTTTAGTAAGTAAAATATACCAAATTGGGTCAATGAGTGGTTGTAGTTGGTAGTGTTGTTGTTAGAAGTTTTGATACAGGTCATAGTTAATTGGTTTGTGTTTTGTCCAGTTTTCAAAATGCTTTTGGATGTGTTGCTTAATAACATTTGGTTCAGTAATAAGTTGATTTGGTAGTTTAATATTAGAGAAATAAATAGGTTTATAATAGTGATTAAGAATGCTATTGATGGCCTGTTTAGGATGTGAAACAAGAGTTTCACATCTTTTCTCAGAGGTATTTTGTATTTGCTGATGAAGAAGAAGTGGATTTTCCATATTGCATGCATGATATAGCTGTTTTCAGATATTACAAACATGTCTAATTCATTCCTCAATATGGTTAGATAAGAGAATAAGTTGAAGATTACATTGTGTTTAAAGATTTATTAATTGAATATGGTAGTTTATTGAAGAAATATTAGTTGATAACTTGTTAGTTTTAGTGATTTTAATTAAGTAACTAAATTTTTTAAATGATAAGTGTAGTAGAGTGCTATGTGAGGTATATTTATGATTATAGCTTTGTTTGTGGCTAATTTTGTTTGATATTGATTGTATTGCAGCATTAATAAAAGAATGTTTAATTTTGTGCCAAGTTGTTTGGAGGGATTCATCTAAGTGTATAGTAAGTAAAGTGAGGTGAAAATTAAGGTTTAATATAAGAAGGTCAGAGAACTCTGTCCATTTATTAGAATCTATTGCCTTGTAGTTGAAAATTCTATGACTTATTCCAGTATAATGTCTTGAAAGTTTGCTAAATGCATTAGGAAATGTCTATGAAGATAAGAGAATTAAGTGATCACTAAGGGTACTAGTGTTGCTTGAGTTAAGATTATATAAAAGAAGGAATTGAATAGTGAATTGGTCAGTCCAAATGTAGTCTATATGGCTACTACTAAAGTTATTGGACCAAGTATGATGTATATTATTGAAATGTGCTCTGATATCATTCATATTAGAGTTATTAAGAAAGTTGATGAGTTTAAATTTACTTGAGGAGCTGTGAATAGAGTCTTGTATATTAAAATCTCCTAAGACAATAGGGTGAAGGTTTAAATGACATGCTTGTTGAATCCAATTAATAATAGTATTTTGTGTTTCATTACATTTTACAGAGTCTGTAAATAAAAGATATATTGAAATTATATGAAGCTTGATATTGTTTTTAAAAAAAAGATCTAAAGCAATAGCCCCTTCTGGATGTGTTATATAGCTATGCACATGGGGTCTAAGGTAATTGCAAATCATAATAGCTGTTCCTTCAACTGAGATTTTAGAATTAGAATAGTAGTAAGTAAAGGTGTTGTTATTACAAAAGAATAAGTTTGTTTTGTTTAATATTTTGGTTTCTGTGATGCTAGCAACAGAGATATCATTCTGTAAACAATAGTTCCACCAGGTTTCTCTTTTGATGATAGTATTGAACCCTCTAACATTATGAGTTGCAATAGTAAGGTTGAGATTATAAGTTTGGTTTAGATTTGAAGTTGATTGAGAAGGTAATGTTGGTAAATTGTAAGGTGGTTGTAGTAATTGGTTAGAAGTAAAAAGAGGTGAGAAACTTAAAGAAACTAATCTTGATAAATTAGAAGGTTCAGGATTTATTTGAGATGGAGCTAACAGTAAGAAAAAATTAATAATCTAAAGGTGTTGGTATAGTAAAGATTGTTGTTAGTGTTTTTGATTTTAGTTAAATATTTAAATAATGCCAGATAGCTTGAACTGGTAAAATGAAGTAGTTTGGTAAAGGTTTGGGTTCGAATGGAAGGTAGACATGAGCTTCACTATAGTTATTTTTAATTGGTATTGTTAATATGTAGTTACATAAGTTATCAGGTAAGTAGCTAAAGCTGTGAATGTGTTATAAAAAAGTAATAATAGTTTGAGGATGAGAAAGTAATAGTATATAGTTATAAAATAGAAATTTGTTGTAGCAAGTATTAAATTGGATATTGTTATAGTATCGATTAGCTATAGTAGTTTTATCATAGCCCTTTAAAATAGTTCCTACTAATTGAAGATAGGTATTGTCTAGTTTATTATTCTTTATGATTAAATTAGTATTTAATATATTATTTTTTAGAGAGAATTTAGAAGAAATTGGTATAGATAAATAGTAGATATAATCTGATAGATATGAAAAGAAGTAGTTGGGTAAGGGTTGAGATACATGTGGTGGGTTTATATAGCATTTACTATAGTCAAGTTTGATTGCTAATCTGAATGCATAGTTAAAATTATTGTATTGTGTAAAGTTGTATTGATAGATGTGCTTTAAAAAGAAGTATTAGTAAATGTAGAAGTAAAGATAGATTTAAACATGCTAGCCATTTGTTATAGTATGAGTCTGAGTTGTAAATTTGTTCTTATAGTGCTTCCTTGATGTTTAATGATGAAATAGAATTCAAGAAAATGAAAGATTCTTCTGTAGATTCACTCACCATATGCTTGGCTCTCACAGCTGCAAAGAGTGCTATAGCCTACTCTGTACATTGAGTCTAATTGTTATTAACTTAGTTCTCTATGTAAATAGACCTAACCATCCATCTACTTATATTATTCTCTTCTAGAAATAGCCATGTTTAATGAAGAACAGTATAATTCCAGAAGTTGTAGCTGCATTTATAGGTTCTACAGAAGATTTAATTAAAAAGAGTTGTGAGAGTGAGTAAATAAAGAAGTATCTTGGTTAGGAGTTTCAGTATAAGATAAACTTCCATCAGTTTTGGTTTTGTTTTTAGAAAGTTTTGGATTAAAGAAGAGATCATCTTTAAATTTTTTAAGAGAATGGAATTTAATTTTGAATTTTTCTTGAAGTAGTTTTTATGCTTGTAATAAATTGAAGTTTTATATATTTTAAGAATTTCTGGAATTGAAATAGTTAGTTGTTTGAGGATATGAAAGTAAGTAATTATTCTAGCAAGAAAATGCATATTAATTGGCTTGCTTGTGATTTTAGCAATAGCTTAATGTTTATTAAGATTGTTAATTTCATTATTTTTTGCTGCTGCTCTGAGAAAAGCATGAAAATAAGAATAAAAATAGAAACTATAATGTTTGGAGTTTTTTACAGTATTGTTGTTTTTAGTAAATTCTTCTTCTGCTTCATCAGCAAGTTTGTGAAACAAAGATAGAGGTGTAGTATTGAGAAAACTAGTTTGGTGTTTTTGATCTTTATTGAAAATAATAAAGTCAAGTTCAGAATTAATCCACCTAGTTGTGTTTTGTTAGAGGAAGGAGCAAAAAATTTTTTAAATAATTTATCAAAGAAATCTGTTGATAAGTTTTCAAAATTGTGTTTAATATCTAAAGGAAGAACAATACAAGAATTATCTTTGCTATGTGAGCAAGTGTAAATGTAAAATAGAGTAGCTTTGATGCAAAGTAGAGAATGTTCACATAAAGAATCAATTGAGATAATTTTAAAGTCAAATAGAAGCAGGCTTTTGCATGACTCTGCAAGTTTGATAGCAATTTCATATTTGATATAATTGAAGGTTTTGGTTTTATTAATATTAATAAATTGTTTTTTATAATTTGCAAAGAATGGTTTAAACTATGTTTCGAGATTAGATTTAAATTTCTTAACTGAAGGGATGTAAAAAGTTTGAAGAAAATCTTGTTTAGGGATATTAAAAGATATATTAATGTTATATTTTTCATCATTTTGTATTTTGAAAAGAAGTTGGTAATAGCATCTTTACTAATAAAATAGTTTAAGGTAAAGCATATTGGTAGTATGTTAACTGTTTTAGCAAATTTTAAAGATTGATTATTTAATATTTATCTTGGAGATAAAGATGAATTCTAGCTAAATTGATTGCTACTTGAAAACAGTTTTGTAATGTATATGAAGAAATAGATTTGTGTAATAAAAGGATTTTAGTATAATTAAGTTTAGTAAAAAAAGTAGTGGTAAATTTGTAAAATAAAACTTTGAGAATTAAATGTAAAATATCAAATGGGATAGTAACTAATATATCAATAGTTAGGTTATGTTGATAAATAATATCTATAAGAAACTTGGGTTAGGTTTTAGCCAGAGTTTTAATAAAATATTTAAAGCTCCATTTTGAGGCTGGTTCCTCTTTAGTTGCAGATTTAGTAACTTTTTCTAATACAAAATTAATAAGATGAGGTTTAATAAATTTAAAGATTTGTTGAGATAATGGTATATTGAAGTTAGTAAATAATTCTATTTTCTCAGTAATAGAAAATTCTTCAAACCAATTGAAAAGGTTTTCTTGGGTTTATTGTGAAATTTTAAGTTTGTTTTATTTAATAACTTTTTTCTTTTTAAGAAGTTGAAGAAATTATTTAAAAATTTTATTTTTTTAGCTTTGTCAATAAGAGCAAATTTGGTTGTGTAAAATATTATAAGTTGCAGTTGATTAAGAGGTTAAGTTTGGGTTACAAATTTCAATTTAAGATTTGAAATATATATAGGATAAGCAAAAAATTCACATAAATTTTGGCAGAAGAATTAAAACAATGTTTATCATTACTGAGAAAAATACATAAAATATTGGGTTTGTGACAAATGATACAGATATGAGTATATTGTGTATGAGCTTTAATAGCTACAGTATTGGGTTCAAAATTTGTAATTGTAGAAGAAGTAGCTTTAAATGAGTTGTTATAATAGAATTTTGGTAGCAGATGACTGAGAAATAGTATCTTTGGTTTTCTTAAATTAGTTTGAAGTTATGTTCATAGAAGTAGCAGAGCCAGAAGTTAGAGGAGAAAATGTTGTAGATCTTGAAGAAAGTTAGTAGTGATAAGAAATAAATATGATATGATATGTTTTACAGTGACATAGAATGACAGAAGATTGATAGGATGCTTTAAAATAATGAATTATATTTCTTTTATAATATTTGGTTAGATAAACAGCAAATTGGATAGGTTTGATTTGTTATAGATTGCTTTCTTTAACTATAGTACCAAAATGGTCATCATATTTGACTAAAAAATAATCTAAATCATATTGGTTTGGTTCTTGACTAATAAATATAAGCATGATTGCTTTGGATTTTAATATAGATTTGATATATAGATTCTTGAGTTAAAATGGATTTGAATTATATAAGAATATGATAAATAAGAAGTGTGACAGATAAGAGAATATAACAAATAAAAGATGTGACAAATAAGTAGATATAATATATAAAAAGGAGTGACAAATAAAAAAGTGTTACAAGTACTATGTAACACTTTATAGATTTATTTGTAAATCAAGAGTGATGTTAAACAAAATTTATATAAATTTAGAAAGAATACAAATATATAATTAGATTTTGTTAAAAATAGATTGTGTAATATGGATTAATAATCCTGTTTGGGTGAATTTGGACAGGAGTAGGCAACAAAAAACCCTTCAAAAAATAAAAAATAAAAAATTATAAAAAATAAAAAATTATAAAAAATTAAAAAATTTTTATAAGAGAGTTTCAAATATTTTGTTAATAAGTAAGTCAAATTAGATTCAGATTTGATAAATAATATATCAAAATGAAGCTATTAATGAGCTCTTTCGGTTTGTTCTAGTAAGCAAGCATAGTTTACTTAATAAATTTCTATGATAAAATAGATAGAAAGGTTTTAGTGTTTAATTATTATATCTTTGTGAATAAAGGACTTAGGGATATAAAACTTGGCTGCCTAAGTGTAAAATATACTAGGAACAACTTTACTTAGATGCCCAAAAGTAGTTTACTAAATAAAATATTGAGTTATAATCAGTTTTGTGCTGTAGAAAATTGGTACAAGTGATCATTGGAAAGAGTTAATGATTTGCATCCTTAACTAACAATTTAAATATTTTTAATATTAATAAAAATATATATATATAAAACTTTATTCTGTATTAATTTTTCTAATTTAAAAAAATATCAAAATTTTATCTATATAATACAATAATAATTAATAAAATAAAATCTACATTGTAAATTAATAAAATTTATTATACAAATTATATAAGAGTAAATCTACTTTTATAGAATAAAAATATATCTAAATATAAATTTTATTTTAACATAATTTATAAAATATATTTTACTAATTTGCAATATAAGTTTTACTTTTTTTATAATAATACTATTCTGTAATATAATGTTTAAAACTTAAAATATCTAAATAATACTATTAAACTTATATATACTTATACTATATAGTATTGCAAACCAACTTTATTTATATTTTAACATAATTTATTAATTATTAAGCAATTAAAAAACATAATATTTAATTAATTCTCTAGATTAAATATAATATTCTTTTAAAATATATTTTAATATTACAAATTTATATAAGTTTTAACTATTATAATTAATTTACATTATAGATAAACTAGTTTGAACTCTTATTTTTATATATAATTTTTATTTTGTTATACACAATCTTAGTTTACTTTAACATTTTTGTACTAAAGTTTATAATTAAAATTATTAATAAATATATAAGCAAGACCTCATTATAATACTAAAAAAAAATCAAAATAATAAATTTATTGAATTTGACTAGATAACTTTAAGATATCTTTACTTCAAGTTGAAAAAAAAAGAAATTTTACTATACCTTTTTGCTTTTTTCTAAAATTTTTAAATCTTTTTTAAAACTTTGATAAAAAAATGTTATTTTAATTCTATTAACTTATAGAATTAAAATTTAAAAAACCCTTAAATTTTTTAAAAAATATGATTAACTGTATTTTGATTAAAGTTTTGATAATTTTTCTGTAAAGTTGAAATAATCTATTCGAGCTTCTGAAAAAATCAAATTGCTCGTGTAACATCATATTCTGCATTAGGGGTCTTCTAAAGCTGCGTC
This sequence comes from Cetraspora pellucida, assembly GCA_910591915.1. Classification (NCBI taxonomy): domain Eukaryota; kingdom Fungi; phylum Glomeromycota; class Glomeromycetes; order Diversisporales; family Gigasporaceae; genus Cetraspora; species Cetraspora pellucida. Next base: position 11,585 of record CAJVQA010000318.1, read on the forward strand.
CAATTACATATTGATCAACATATTGCATAAATAGAATTCTTGATATTTTTATAAACTACTAACCTTAAATGCATCAAAAAAGTAACCCATTACCCAATTAAGGATTCTTAATTTTTGTCTATTCTGACCCTGTCCATTGTAGAAGTGTAATCCGACTCTAATATAGCAATGAGCAACTCTATATTACTAAAATAATATTTAGCAAAACCTAAAATCCCTGAATTGGTAGGCTTGATCGAGGGGTGGCTAGATTTGGTCTGAGTTTGGAGTCTTAGGGTCTTGCGGGTATATAATACGATATGGATAAGTATCTCTTTTGCTTTGAGTGAGTATTTCTTGTACTTAATATATTGCCTTGTACGAATGCCTTTCACGGTGTCGTTCCAAGTCATATTTTATCTCTTCTTATTTATTTATTTATCTATATTATAGTCTTTTTATTATTTCAATTATAACTGTATGTAGTTATTTATTTGTAATTCGTCCCTTGTTTACGTTTAAGGGAAGACTTCAAGAACACGGGACCCAGTGATCATCACGACACGTGAAATCATGCGATGACGTCATTGTTTACCAGCACTAATAAATCGGCCGCCTAAACTAACCCTTAACTTAGGGGAAAGTCTCCGGACACCTACCAGTTACGTCATTTTGCACCTACCAAATGTTAAGGTTAGGGTTATGTTAGCCTTGATTGGTTGGTTTTATATTTGGTATGTGCAAAAATCACGTGAATGGTAGGTGTCCAGAGACTTTCCCTTAACTTAGGCCGAGTATTTGATCATGTGATGTGATGATCATTGGGCTCCGTGTTCTTGAAACTTCCCTCCATAGATTAGTGATGTGAGCAGTGTAACTTAGTGTTACCTATGGTTTGATCACAGGCGAAGTAACTGCTCATGAAGGAGCTTATAATGATATGAGCGACTTAATCAGATATAAAATTGTATATATATAGGTCTTTTTCGCCTTTCAAAAAGAACCAGTTATGAAGTTACCAATTAAGTTCTAACTAAATAAATCACTATACTTTATATTAAACATTTCTAAAACTTCCTCAAACATTAAATTACTTTAACTTCGCTTAATAAGTAACGTTTCCCTATCACGTTAAATTGTCTTTGTATATAAAACATAAAGGAAGTAGGCAATGAGGCTGAATAGACCTTTCCCTGAACAAATAGGAGCCACACATTATATAGTTTATATAATGTAATATGCTTACGAAGGACCACATATAGGAATATTAATTAAATCAAGCAATCACTCGGAGATTAAACTAGAAAAACAGATACTGTTAGATATCCAGAGCGTAGTTAAAAATAAAAGTAAATCTATTGGTTGATATAGTTGATAATTGATGATCATCTATCTAAAAATAGGTGCGGACATAATTGCACACAAAATCTGGTCTATTACTCCCCCATAATATCCTCCGCTACGCTCCGGAACATTTATTTAGATCACTCTTAAAATATGATAATTAATCATCCCGATCGCCCTTAAACTACCACCCCCTTCCGATCAACTATAATCGACCTGATTATAAATAGTATATAGAATTACTCCCTAATAGTAATAGATTATTCGACCCACCAATTGCAACTAAACTGTGAAACGTTATCCGCTCTCCCAATTTACAATAATGACAGTATGTATTGATGGTTTGATCAATGATGTAATCACTTAATTGTTTCAGATCGAACTCTCCAGAGTTATATTTTATTAAAGGCACTTTTCGATACTTAAATACATTATTTTTCTAGACTAAAAATCAATACTTATTCTTTTATTTTCTTCTCTGGAAGATTTTACTGCTTTTACCAATTTTTAGATCTTGTTGATCTTTCCCATTTCTACGAAAACAAAATGAACACTGTACTATGATGGATGGTAACACACTGTGGGATAGGAACTTCGGCTGCTACACCGTACACGTATAGCAACCAATAACAATTACATGATCAGGATGTAATCTATCAATTAAATAGCTTATAAAATGTTTTCACACTTCGAAAATTTCCGTTTACTCTATAAATTTGTCAATATTATTTTTACTATCGCTCATTTTAACAAAAAGCATAGCTAAGTTACACTACAAGGCCTACTAGAAATAACACTCACGAAATGAAGTATAAAGTCATGGAATGAGTATGATTCGTATTTATACCCGGCATCAGAGTTTAGATATACGTATAGAAAATATAAAACCAAATTCGAAACATTATTCCGAGAAATAAAGGTTAGTGTTTACGTTTTTATAAATGTAAACGTTAACGAGAATAATAAGCATGCAAGTATCTGAGGGGAGTACCGTTTCTTGTACTCTGCCTTACATCCGTGGCGGGCACGAATTGCGCCCTATTATCATTCTATTGGTTATTCCATTGGTTATTCCGTTGGCTATTCCATTGGTTATTCCATTGGTTATTCCGTTGGTTATTCCGTTGGTTATTCCGTTGGTTATTCCATTGGCTATTCCATTGGCTATTCCATTGGCTATTCCATTGGCTATTCCATTGGTTTGGGTTAGGGAAAAACGTCATGTATGTGACAATATAGGCATATTTATTATGAGATTCTTTGACCAAAGTCTGCCGATTTCAGTAAAGAAATCAGCTATGTACCTTCCTTATGAAGAATCTTTACTCATCATTATTCTATTTCTAAAGGACAAAATAAGAAAGATCAGATAGTGAATTACAAACGAATTACGGCACAAATAGGGACGATGATTTTCTGCGTTGGTTAAGGCTAAATTCTATGTGTGGTTAAGGACAGATTCTGTGAAATTTTGTGATATCTATTTGTAATTTCTGCGACTTAATGCGATTAAATTTTTTCAAAACATATAATTCTGCAACCTTGCGACAGACGTGCTCGTAATTATTATCTTTTCCCATGATTCCCGGTATCAACCTAAATTTATGGTTATTGTTGCGATATTTTAGAATTCTGTGATATTCTGCAATAACCAAAAGTGATTTCTGTGGCAAACTGAGTTTAAGAAAAATTCGGCGGTGTTCTGTGAAAAACAGCAAATAATTATTCCTATGCGAACCCTTCTGAATATACAATCTCTTGGTACCATCAATTTTTGTTAATCCATAAATGTCAAATACATATGATTATTCTGTTCAATTGCAAAAGTTACCTTTGAAAAGGCATAAATTGGTTTCAACAAAGGTCGCAAAACAATTTCTGGTGGACAAGCAATATTTCTCGAAGAGTTTTCCACTGTTTGAGCGAGAAAACACAAATTTTGCAAGAAATGTTCACGAAAGAGAAAGCATTATATTATCTGACGAAACATATAATGTATAGTATTAGTGATTCTTCATATCTTTTCGACTAGTAAGTAATAAATGGATGAAATTCAAATTGAACCTAACCGATTTTTCATTTTATAGTGAGTTCTATGAAATCTCAGTCACAGTTTTAACATAGCGAGAAATATATAGTTACAATATTTAAAGGTTGTGTTCTTATTTGAAAACAAATTGTATTATAAAAAATAATTTTTCAAGAACCTTTGAGAACATTAATAATCTTTCTGTAACCTAAAATTTTAAAATTTATACTCTAGGAGAACAAAAAAAGATATTCTTCACTGGAGACACGCTATATGATTTTGGTTAAAGTTTAAGATTAATTATGATTGAAATCAATTTTAAAATATGTCATCCGTTGTAATATTCAATTATCCGAAATAAGCTTAAAATTTTCACTATTGTGTGATTTTACGCTGCACCTGATCCGGAATTTTTATGACTAGATAGCGAAATTTTTAGATTGTGACATTCGGGTGGTTAAATACCCTATAGAAATGTGACAAGAACCCTTCAACACAGATTTCCATAAACATAACAGAACCAAACCATAATATGGATAACAATAATTACAATATCTAGATCGTAGTTGTTAGCTATTTATTGAATTTTTAGCTTCGAACATTCTAACAGTGCATTTAATATATGACATCTAATACTTGAAATAGGATTCAAATTAAACATCCATTTATGTGGGTTCACAATCAACTCTAGTTGATCTCGAATCTACAGATGTTTGGTATTTACTTTCAACATGAATAATTAAATGATTATAAGAGATAAGAATACGAATGAAATAAATTGAGCGGTAAGTAATTATGAAGGTCAATAAAGTTACCAACCATAATGATGTGGGCAAAATTCATTAATAAGTATTTATATACATATCCTGAATGAAATAAATTGTTTATACATAAAATAGATAAAGAAATAATATATTATAGGCAATTTTTATTCGAAAATTAGTGTATGACGTACGGATATATAAATGTTATGGGTCAAATTAAACTTGAGTCAAAATTAATCAATTAAAACCCGGTCGGCATCAACATAATTCCGGTCCGCACTAGCCCTAAAATTCTGCTAGGGGTTGTTTTGACCCGGTCAAAATAGAATTTCCCTATCAATTATAAGTATAACAATATACTAATTAAATATAAATTTTTAAAAAAATTAAATAAAATTTGTTATTTCTAATAAAAAATTGACGTAAATTCTACTTTATTTATTACTGTTTAATGAATTATTAAATTTGTAAATTATAAAATTATGTTATATGTTTAAAATCAACACGTTTCTTACCGAAGTTTTTATATTTATTTTGATAATGGTGTAAGTTATAGTATTAACTTAAAAAAATATAACAATTGACCGGCTATTTGATGATAAGTTATTTTTTTTCTCCAGTCATTATCATTTTACTTTCCTTTTTATGAATAAACAACTTAAATATCGATTGAATAGTTGTAAGAAGAATCATGAAAATAGTTGTACATAGTGTGAAGAATGGAATGATGCTATAAGACACAATAAATTTATAATATAAACCCTATTCAACAAATAATGAAAATATTTGAATAATAAAGTATTATAAACGTAATTGGCAACTAAACAAATAATCCTATAATGAAAACTTTACCTGAATAACAAGCTGTGGAGTATTCTTAATAAAAATATCAGCAAAAGCCCTATATTTAACCATAGGCTCAAATTTTTCATCAAATATTTCTTGTAATTTGATTCCATTTACAAGTAGTAAAGTTTCGCTATTATACAATGCTAGAAGAATGGTTAAAAGATTCACAAATTTAAGTTTTTTGACTCCGCCACTGCATAAAATATAAATAAACATAACAACATTCAACAATATTGAAACCACCAATATGAGTTCACTGTTTTAAAAAAACCCATTAATTAAATAGAAAACATAATTAACTTTCAATAATGACATTTAATAAAACACCTTGGCAAACTTAATAACGGGTAATTTTTAGCATCAGAAAAAGCAAATATGCCTGAAAAACTTGTATGAGTAGCAGTAAATAATCCACTTGAGACTACATTGAGCATTTGCTTAAAATCATCAGAATCAGACTATCATAAATATTCACAGTAAAAGATTTTAATATTTAAAATAATAATGATAATAATAATAAATCATTTAATAAAAATTAAGAGCCAACTTTACCGAAAATTGAGAAAAGATGTAAACCAAAAGGTTCCCTGCACCAGCAGAGAACAAAGGAATAATTTCGAATTTATAATCGCCAAGTATATTGCCTCTCGGTTTAAAACCATAAGTCTCATCTAAATCGTTTGTTAAACCATTGGAGAAAGTAGTGATACGTTTATTCCTGATCATTTTATCTAAATCTGATACTATCCCTGGAACAGTAGTATAATTATCTATTTTTGGATTTGTTTTATCCACACGAATAGCGAATTGGGCATTTTCTTTAGAATTAATAGTTAAATATTGATAGTTATTATCTGTAGATAGAAGTTCTGTTCTGACTGGTAATTTTTTAGAAATCTCTTGCAATAAAGCTTTAAAATAATCTGTTTTGTTGGCATTAGCGAGATTTTTAAATTTTTCTGTTGCAACAGTAGTGAGACGAGCCAAACAAATAGCAGCTTCCTCTATAAAAAAAAAATAAGAATTTAATTCATGGAAATTTCAAAATTGTGAGGAATTTATGTTAATTAAATACCTGAGGGAGGTGGGTTATTTTCTAAATTATATATAAAAATATTAATTGAAATATATAAAAATAAAATAAAACAAAATATAAATAAAAAACCTTACTCGATGTGAATTTAACAATTCCTTCATTAATTCCTGTTAAGGGTTCAGATAACATCTCATCTCTGACAAAATTAGCATCCATTTGTAAATAATAATTTTCACCGTATTGATTAAATGTACTACTAAGTATAGTTATACTGACAATCGTATGGTTTTTATCCATAAATTTAACATAATCACTCATTGTTGCAGAAATTGTTTGTCTAATTGTGTTGTCAGAAGATTTATAAATAGTAATAGAACCGGTCGACAAAATAACAGAACGATTAAAGGTAATGTTTAGAGAAGTCGTAGAAGAATCGATAGTACCGTCGTTAGGTGGTTTAATTGGTGGCGGCATAATGTTAAATATTTGAAGATTACCGTAGCCAGTATCTAAATATTATCATTAGAAAATATACAAAATATTAAATATTTAATAGAAGTGTATTAAAAACAGATTTTATGTAATAAATGACCTTCATAAAGTCGAGGTAACGGAACAAAGAGCAGAGACCACGAAGTACTTTGACTACTTGTATTGGAAGCGATTATAAAAGTATTATTTCCCATAATACTAACTGCGGAATTAAGATTATTCCGATTAATATTGTTATAAATAACATTTGCAGTAAATTCATTTGCAGAAAAAGGACCCAGCGGAGTCAACATTTGGTCGTTTTCATCATAAGGCCAAATATAATAACTGTTATTTTTAGCCATAGCATAATATAAATAACCACCAAATGTCATTGCTTGCATTCCAAGATTTCTGGATGTGAAATTAATTGCGCTTATGTCAGGAATATTGGATAATATATTGATCGAAGTCACTGATTCAGAAGTTAAAAAATGAACTTTTATATAATTCAATTGCGAATTATAACTAATTTCAATTATGCACATATAACCGATGCTATTTGGTGCTATATCACAATAAAGTCCAAGAAAAATTATGTTGGGAAGGGTTAATTGATATAGGAGAACTTGATCAGATGGGGTTGACTGATTATAGGGTATAACGTTTATATATAATCCGCTACGTGTGGTTAATGTTGAAGTGTTATAATTTATCGATGAGTTAACACACAGTATAGCATAACCGCCAGTGACAGTAGATATCGTCGTGATTATAGAATTATTAGAATTTGGGTCATTTAGTGAAATACTATTATTTGTCAGTTTTGATATCTTTCCGGAATCATCACTATATAGTATAATAAATAATCATCATTACGAAATGATTAAAATAATTAAAAAATAATAATAATAAGTATCAAGAAAGTCAATTTACACAAGATATTGCTGCCATTCTGTCCGGTCTAAACCGTTTACTCTTACAGTGTTAAATCTAAAAAATCCTTGTTTCTTGTTCACATTTAATTGAATTATACTTTGTGGACTCCAAGAGCCATTAGAATTAATATAAGACGGACCATAATGAACATCACTAGTAATTTACAAAATAATAGGTTGATATTAACAATGTTAAATCATAAAATTTACAAATAAATCACTATCACACCTTAGACTCACACCTTAGACTGTTACCACTCCAATCAATAACACTTCCCCACTCTTCATAATTTCCAGAGTCAACTTTCACATAATTTACTAGAATAAATTGTTTATGTAAAGTGTATATATTAATAGGATTCACTGGATTTCCGTATGGATCATTAAATATACAATAATTCACAGGATCAAGGTTCAAATTGGAATTAATTTCTTTAATTTTTCCGTCTGTTTGAATGACTCTTAGTCGTAATATATTTTCAAAAATCAGTGTGCAGTTGAGTGAATTATATATTGCTATTTTGTCTTTTTGTTTTTGTGAATCACTTTTTCGTGCAACGCTGACAAGAATTGCCCCATTATCATAAGTTTGAACGTTTACTACTTGTGGTGCACTACCAGGGGATGTGGTGCTTGATGCACTTTCTGTATAGTTAATGTATGAGAGTTTAAGAGAGGTTGCATCTGATTTCAATGATGTTATGAGAATACAAAGAGATGTTAAAAATAAATAAAGATTATGATAGCTAGACAATTTCATAATTGATTATTATTAGTTAATATTAATTTTATTAGGACTTTTATGTATCGTACTAAGAAAGTTAAACATCAGAGTGTCAAATATACGCATATATATATTATATATAATGCGAGCAGCTATTAATAGATCGATTAGAATTTGCACCAAATGTACAAAATTTGCGTATTTTAATAAAATCGAAATTTCAATAGAAAATTATTATCGTCATATTTTGTTAATATTTTTAGTGCGCAAATGGCCTTATAAAAGGCCACACCCCACAAAAAATAAGGCCACATACCACTGACTATTTATACGCATTAAAAATTGATACGTAGCATGCACATGCATATGTTCATGCGTTATTATCTACACTATTTTAGATCCTGATATTAGCCTCTTTCTGTTTGTCACACGAAAACACTATTCGTAAATATTAGTTTATTGACTTAGTTATAACCGGTTATCATTTCTCACATAAACAACCCTTAACCCTGATTTTTTTTTTTTTCGGATTAGCAACAATCGAATAAATATTTTAACTAATTAGATCTCATGATATCTAGAGTTATTCGAAGAATGAGGTTTTAAATTTATATTAGTTTTAGAGTTGTTTATTAGTTATTAATTAGTTTTTTTTAAAGTGTTTATGTTCTTTGTCATTTTTAAATTTACGTCGCTTCGAAATTGACATGTCGTTTGGAAAATTTAAAATTTCGTAATCTTAGGTAGCGATCCCACAAAAAATTGTTCACCCCTTGTAATTTTGACCAATCAAAAATTTACCTAGTAAAAAATTGCGTATAAAATTAAATCTATTCGGACTTCATATGGTAATCAACTTAATCAGAAACCATATTGTCTGCACATGATATACGTAAACAGATACTGTAGATAATCATTGAACCATGCAGCCAATCAACAGGCGTAATTTACATTTTTTTTTAATATCTCTCTTAAAGTTCAACTTTAATGCAAAAAAAGTCGCGTTTTAGAACAATAAAACTATTCGCTCAGCTTGTAATAACAATTTTAAAGTATAGACACTTATTAGAAAAGTTTTTTATAAGAAGTTACACGTTCTTTATTAATATTTTTAAACTATTACATAATTAACAAAATTATACTACTGTACTATCGTATATTTAAAACGACTTTTATTGAATTAAATATCCTCTAGAGAATATACAATTTTCGAAAACAGTCTGTAAAGTTTATAGAAAAACATCGTGTTAGTTATTTAAACAATAATAGATAAAAAAAAAAGGAAAAACAATGCTGATAAGAATTAAGCAATACAATATATTTTTATTACCTCCTACTCCACAGTAGACAGCACTTCAACTCTTAATAGGTCTACCTTTTATTACATGATGCGAAGGTATTTTATTAGTAAAGTATAGTATGTTTTTTTTTAAAGTTACTAATACCCGAAAATTCTGATTTTACACTACTATCCTATATAGATACTCATGTAACATCGATCCCGGAATCGAATGTCTTTCCTGCTAAGAAAACCACGCTATAGTTAGGATAAAAATGTTTAATTAGACCACAGAAGGTTGGTTTTCTAATAAAAATTTAGAGCTTATTTCTGTTTTTTTTTTTTGTAAAAAGTTGGGTCATTTCGATTTTTGATCTTAAAATTCGATTGATCAAAATTACAATTTTTTGTAGAAGAGCAAGTACTATTTATTTTTAGCAAAACGTCAATTATATACGCATATTATTAGCTGAGATAATTCTCAAAAATAAGCAACTACGATATTTGAAATCCAAATATCTGAGTTTTAATTTATTGCTTATAAGGATCGGGTCTCATTAGTGGTTTTCCTGGTCCGTTTCCCATTTAAGCGATTTATTCTGGAACACTGGTCCCTGGCATGTTCATTACGCATTATATGATTTAAAATTGCCCTGTAAGTAACTAAGTTCTAGAACTTGTAACCTTTTGATACTTATTATTAACCTAAAAATAAAGGTGTAATTGATATTTGTAATCAATGCTTTAAATATTTGTTTATTTGTATTTTATTTACTGAAGTTCTTATGCTTAGAATGGGACGAATTTTAAAAATATCGGGCGGCTTATTATGACTCTACAATTATTGGATACTGTATAAATATTTTGATTATTACAGTATATTCTTAAATTCACACCAAATTAATGAAAAATATTTTAATACAGTAACATCAACAAGCTTGAATAAATATTCATAATTAAATATTTCTTTTAATGACATAAATTAAATATCCGCAATATATATCCTTTAATATTGTTTATTAAATCAATACAAAATATATTTTGTAAAATGTATAAAATATAATATATAATTATAAAAATATAAAAATTCTACTATTTAGCAATGGATTAAAAAAGAATTGAACAATAATATGCTTTGTACAAATAACTTTCACAATTACAATGAACTAATTGCAATTACAGTTGAATATGAACAAAAGCATTACCATATTGCAGTATAAGAAATTTTCCTTTCCTAAAAACTCTAGGGTGATTCAATGTTAAACATCGATTTCCTGCACAAATATGTAGTAAAGCTATTATTTTTGTGATACTATCCCTAACAAAAAATTCGATATAAATAAGTTTCTAACATTATTGAACAGTGTTGTTAGTACTAGCTGAATTGGTGTTTTTTGGATCCGTTTCTTTAAAAATAAGCTTTAGAAATCGCTTCGGGCATACGAAAATAATGATTAGAAAAAATTTCAGGCAGGAGGTTATCAACGCCATAAACGGCATATAAGTATAGATCACTATTGATGAAGTATAAATAGCCTATTTTAAACAAGATATAAATAAAATTAGATAAGATATTTGAACATTTATATCAAAACTGTATACATCACTCCGGTTATATCAACGCTCTTTAAAAACAAAATTTTGTTTGATATACCCAAATGTCGGTATAACCAGGAAAATTCACATATTAAGTATGCAAATTAAAGAATGATGTTACAGCCAGATGTCATTATATACAGATATCGATATAACCAGAGTGACATGCATATGTCTAATAATTAAAAGATATTAAAATACCATAATAATAATAAGTGGAATGTTTCTACAAAAAATTTCTACCAATACTTTAATTCGAATAGCTTTTTTAATACAGGCTTCAACTGCTTTAACCCTTTCTTCTATATATATAATATCATGTGTATTTCGCCCCTTGTTCACATTAATATATGTTATTTTCTTAATATAATCTTCTGTTATGTCATTCATAAATATTAAAGATTCACTATCAAATATTACAAAAATGATGAATAACATATGTTTCATATCCATAAGTATGTCTTCTTTCACATGAAGTGCTTTTTTCAATGTTCCAGAAAATATTTTTTTGATTCTATCAACCTTATAGGATATTTTGGTATGATCATTTTGTATCACATTAGAACAATATGTTTGTGCTTTGCTTAAAGTGCTTCTTCGATTTTTTTTTGAAATGCTTCTTATTTGTTCACTTGATTCTTTATTAAGAGATTTGTTATTTTCATCATTGTAATTTTTTTCAATAGTTTCATTTGGCTCTTCGTATAGAGGTTTGTTATTCTCATATCTGTAAGTTTTTTCAATGATTTCATTTGGCTCTTCATTTAGAGGTTTGTTATTCTCATCGTTGAAAAATTTTTCAGAAATTTTGTTTGATTTGTCGTAATTCCCATCCTCATCTTCGTAAATTTTCTTGAGAATTTCAAAAAAATATTTTTTTTCAATTCTTTTATGGATTTGATCAGAAATTTTATTTTTGATTTTATTAGAAATTTCAGCATAATCTTGCTTTTCCTTAGGAATTTCAGCATAATCTTGCTTTTTATTGGAAGTTTCTTCATTATAAATTTTATTAAAAATTTCATGTAAGTGGTTTTTAGCCCATTCATGACATTCATGAATTTGATCAATAGTTTTTTGTTCTTCATGATCAAGAGTTTCCTTTTTTTTCTCTTCGATAAGAGTTTTATGCCTGTCATAAATTTCTAGCTCACTATCAATTTTGCCATAAATTTCTAACTCATTATCAATTTTGTTGTAAATGTTCCTAAGAAAATATTCATTTTGAATTATTTGTTGAATTTGTTCAGAAATTTTCTTTTCAATTTCAGTGAATTTTTGTTCTTCATTAAAAGTTACTTCCACATCAGAACTTTCATTAGAAATTTGTTTATAAAATTTATTCAGAATTTTATATTCGATTTCTTTGGAAATTTTAATGGAATTGTTTGATTGTTCTATAGAAACTTCTTGTCCATCAAAAATTTCTTCATTATCTTTAAGATCATGAATTTTAATATGTTTAAATTTATTAAAAATCTCATTTTTGATATTATTAGCGCCATTGGTCAATTCATCTTCAAATTCTTCATCTTTGCCCGATTTTTTTTTCGATTTTTTAATAGTTGAAATTTTATCTTTAATAGTATTCAAAAATTTTTTTTCTAATAAGATAAAAAATTCATCTAATAAAATGTCAACAAGTTTATCTAAAATTATAACCGCAATTCCAATATGAATCTCAGCTAGAATTAATTTTCTTTTCTCTTCATGAAATTCGTGATGTATTTTTATTGAAACTTGTAATAACTTTGTAGTAGATTGTATTTCTGTAGTAATATCTTCAGGTTTAATATTTTTTAAATCATTACTACAAGAACTATCATGTGAATTTTCAAAGATTCTTTTAAGAATTTCAGGTATATGATTAATTTCTGATTTAATTTGATTAGAAATTTCATCTTTTTTTCTATCAAAAATTTTACTTAATTTTTCGGAATTTTCGAAATCATTTTTTATTATATGAACACTATCATGTTTATTTTCTTTAATAACTTCTCCAATTATTTCATAATATTTATTTTTATCAAACTTTTCATCTGATTTCTTTGTATCGTTTTTTTTTGAAATTAAATCAGGATCTTTTTCAATAGAAATTATTACTAAATCTTTAATATTTTCTACTAAAGGTTGTTCTTCTTCAAGTTTTGCGTATATAGCCATTTTATTATACATTTCTTTTGCTTCGGAAAAAATTTTCTCATTCATGTTCTTAATATAATTTATAATGCTTTTAAAAATCTCATATATGCTTATACCAAAATTTTTGAAAGCTTTAATTATATCATCTTTCGTAGGCATTGAAAGTTCAGAGATATAAATAAGCATGACGATAACCATAATAAAATTTATGCCAATTTGAATAGACCATATAATTATACTGAGACAAGATAATAAACAAAAAGAAATAATAATAATAAGTAAATAATCCGATAGTAAATAAATAAAAAAGAGAGAAAGAGAAGTATATCAATAAAAAAAGAAATTTACCTTGGCAAAAAAAGATTTGGTTTTTCTATAGAATTCATAATAACAAAATAAGACGTAAAAAAGAAATTTGTAGCAATTATTGCATAACTTGAAAATGTATGAAGGATTTTAATTAATTCGGCATTGAAATTTTTTAAAACATCTTTGAATGTTAAGATGTATAAAATTGTGATTGCTATAAGAACCAAAATCGATACAACAATTAAGGTTTGGTTATCGACCAATAAATTACCTAAAAAAATATTTATTAACGTCAATTATTTGTCTTTTTTTCTTTTTTTTTTAAAAAAAAAAGCATAATAAATAAACTTACTCATCACTTCAAAGCCGAAATTCTTATCCAAATCATTTGTAAGACCATTAGAAAAGGTTGTAATTTCCTTATAAGTAATCATATTATATATGTCCGATACCACACTATCAACAGTATTTTCATCTGAATCCGGTGATTTTACATCAATTTTAATAGAAAAAATAATTTGTTCTTCAGGTTTTCCATAATCATTATGCTGAAATCTTTTATTTGTGCTTAAACGTGAACGTCGAATTGGTACTTTAATAGAAATTTCATTTAACAAATCCATAAAATATTTAGATCGATCATAGGATGATAAGGATAAAAACTTTTCCTTGGCATCTTTTGTAATACCGACCAAACCAACAATAGCATTAACTATAAGAAGTTACGTAAGTTATATAAAAGTTATATAAGTTATATTTGAGATTTATAATTATATAAACAGATTGAAATATGCTGTAAGATAATTACCTGAAGAATTAAATGCGATTACATTATTCCTAACATCTAAATTGGTTAAAAATAATACGTAATAAAGTTAAATATTGAAAAAAATAAGGGAGTAGATAACGTAATAAATATTTCTAAATATATACTTGAAGTAAGATTCCAAATCCCATCACCAATTCCTTTTAAAGGTTCATTATAAAGTTTACTTTTAACAAAATTATTATCCATTTGTACATGATAACTTTCACCATACTGATTAAATGCACTATTAATAATATTTATATAAAGAGTTTTTCCATCCAAACTGATTTTACAAAAATCATTCATTGTCGGTGAAATTTGTTGTCTAATGCTATTATCGGAAGTTTTATAAATGGTGATATGACCAGATGTTTTGTCAACCGATAAAATAACGGGATCATAGAAGGTTATGCTTAAAGTTGCAGTAAAAGGATCGACACCACTATTAATAGGTGGGTTAACTTTGTCTATTTGGAGATTACCATAACCGTGATCTAAGTACGTAAATAAAATGGTTTAAGCATTAACATTATAAATGTATAAAGTTAATTATTTTATAAAAAAGACAGATTTTGCAATAATAATATACCATGATCTTCTAAAACTTTAGGTAGTGGGATAGCTTGCAAAGACCAAAGAGTGTTTGGATCATTTATATTGAATGATGGAAGTAGAAAAGTATTATTATTATTCATAATAGCATTTGCACCATAAGGATTTGTAGAAAAATTATTATTAATAAAAACAGAACCATTTGGTAATATTGCTGAAACCAAAGGTACTTGAAAGTTATATTCATCATAAGGATAAATTATATGAGCATAATTAACAGCATCACCAGCATGTAATATGTAACCACCGAATGCCATTGCTTTTATCATCCAACCTTGTAAAGGTATACTAGTTATATTAGGAAGTTCGGATAATACATCTATTTTTAATACTGATCCTGATGTTAAGAAATAAATTCTTACATAACTTGTTGTACTGTTATTTATTGTGCTATTATTGATAGGGTTGATAGTTGTATTTGTATAGTCGATAGATAATGTGCAAACTTGACCAAAACCAACAGCTACTAAGTCACAATAAATTCCATTAAAAGTTACATTTCTATCTAATTCATAGAGAAGAATCGTTCTATCTTGAACTGTTTTGTTATAGGATATGAAATTAGCATATACAGTGCCACGTATAGCTAATGTTCGATTACTACTAACATTTTCAGTAGAGTTAGCATAGAATAAAGCATAACCACCATCAATAGTAGACATTGCTACGAGCTGAAAGCTTTTAAGTTTAACTTGAGGATTAGTAAATTGACTAAGTGGAATACTATTGTTTTGTAACATTGATAAATGTCCATTAATATCACTATATAATTATAATGAATAATTATTATCGTTATCATTATAAAACAAAGATAATGATAATTAAGAAGAATAAATTACATTACATTGTATATTGCCGCCATTCATACCACAAAGGATTCAAAGGATCATCTTTTCTTATAAAAGCTAGTCTAAAAAATCCCAATTTCTTATTTATATTTAACTCAATTGAACTTTGCGGAGACCAATGATTATTAGAATTATCAACAAAAGACGGACCAAAATATATGTTACTAAAATCATAGTGATAAATTATAATGATAAATTATAATGATAAATTATAATAATAAATTATAATGATAGATTAACATTAATAATCTTTAAAAACCAAATAAATTATTCGGTAATACCTTCGAATATTGCTATACCAATCGATAACAGTTCCCCATTCTTCATAAGTATTAGGATCAGATGAATTTGTAGCATTTACGTATGTTACTAGAATTAATGGTTTTTGTAAAGCATATATTTTAATGGGAAACACTATGCCTCCACTAGTTTGACGCATTACACAATAATTTGGTGTAATTAAGTTTAAATCAAGATTAATCTCGATAACCGATCCATTTAATTGAATAACTCTTAAACGTAATAATTGTTCCAATCCAAAAGTTTGTAAGGGTGAAGATAATCCTAAATTCACTGAACAATTTGTGTTTATTGTTGGATCGCGTCGTGTAATATGAACAAGAGTTATTCCATCATCATAAGTTTGAAGGTTTTGTACAAAAAGAGAATATCCAGTATCTATAACACTTTCGTTATATGCAAAATTGGTAAGCTGTGATTTCGCTGATATTATGAGCATATAAATGCATATCAAAAATAGATATTGTGTTATAAGATTATAAAAAGGGCTAAATAATATCATTGTGAATTCTATTGCTTTTGAGATCACTGTAATTACTGTACTAGATGTTAGAAAAATAAAATATACTTTGTATGATTTATTATCCAGAGATTATACTTAAGATTATATTTACTAGTACGTACCATAAATATTTCAAGGGACTAGTAGATCATACCTATTATTTGAGATTCGAATTAACCCTAAAATATAGGGACCTTAAAATATTAAGTCATGCATGCATGCAAGTAAACGATGCATGTATTAAACGATGCATGTATTCAAATTAGTATGACGCCTCAAGTGAATCTTTCTTGATAGTTGATTGCAAAAGTATGTACCTACGTAAGTACAATCTAATGACCACAATCATTCCTTATTAGTGTATAATGGCGGAACATTAAAAATAGATATTCCTTAAATTATTGACTTAATAAACAATTTTGAATGTATATCAGTTAGAAGTTATTCTACGTTCTAACGGATAGGAATCTAGGAATGAATGAGGCTTAGGTATGCCACAAAATCTAATGGTAATTTGCCAATTATGTAAAAGATAATTGGACAAATAAAAAAAAATCCGGTGTTTTTAGTGGATGTGAAAAACCGAGGTTAGGCCAAGCAAAGTCAATTTTTCGTTTTACATAACTGACCGATGTATTTTTTTTCAATTTTTCAAAGAATGTTTTTTAAGTGTTAATTAAGCCAAAAAAAATAAATTTAGATCATAGTAAAAATAATATCTTTTTTTTTTGTTTAATAAATGGTTTTTGTTATATTAGTGATCGTGAGGGATTTTTTTTTTTTATAATTACTACAAGAACGTATCATTTTGGTTCTTCAATCTTTGTAATCTGTCTTAGCCATTCAATTTGTCGTTCAGTTTGTCTGAACGCGCTAGAATATGTATTTAATCTAACAAACGCCTTTTTTATCAAATAATTAATTTATTGGATTATTAATTAATTTATTTATTAGAGATTACTATATATATGTACACAACTAGTACATCAAATACCCTAGCCTAATCTAATTTTGCTTTAATTTTTTGCGCTTGAATGTTGTATTATATAGATCTATAGATATACCCGTGTTATACACTAAATTAGGTAATTTCTCATTTATTTTATGACAAATTTAGTCTTTTGGTGCTTTACTTACATGCTTTAAAGGCCTTATATGGTTTTGATAAAATTAATGCTGAATTAGATCTTTGCTCAATAGATCAGAAGCAAAAATTTAATTAATTGGAAGTTGAGCAAAATAGATTTAGAATCCGTAGTTTTGCAAGATGAATTTTATAAAGGTGTTCTTCGAATAAACCACTCAATTGATCGCATAAAGACTTTTCAGAATATTATATCATGCAATACATATATAGCTAGTATGCATGATCAATATTTACATAATTTTGTATAAACTGCTTCATGACCTTCGATGATTGCATATGAATTTGTGGAGGCTTACAGTTATTTTTGGCTATAATTAATAATATGTTAGTATATTATTAGTAGGATTTTTTGAAAAATAAAATAAGATTCTTTGATTTTAATTACGAAACCAACTAATACGTTAGTATGTTATTAGTGTTGTAAATGGAAACGGAACTTGATTTGATTTAGAATTTCTTATCTTTAGGGTTAGGATTAGAGTATAAGTTTCAATAAAGCAAATTCTACCCTAAAATTACATTTTTGTTAAGAATCCCAAATCCACTTAAATTTAGTTCACACTTCCAACAATAATATGGGATTAAGTTACGAATATAAAGAATATGCAAAATAGTATCACAACAGGCGTAAATAATTACGGTGTCTTATTTGAAAATCAAGAACTACGTATTGATATTTATTGAAAATTGATCACAAAATTAGAGTTGTGGCTATGCAAATAACATGTGAAAATTTATATGTACGTACCCATGTGACGGTTATGATTACGCCGACCAATTAGATATTGGATCTGTGAACTAAACGATTTATTATAATTAGAGATGCTAAATGTACAGTCCGAGTTGATCTTTTGAGTCGACTTAGAATGGACTAAAACGGACTTTTTTGAGTTGACTTTAGACTCAAGAGCTCTAAGGGACCATGTCAAAGATGTTCACATGATAGATTAGATATTTGACACAATTTTGCATGATAATTATTGATGCACACAGGAATTGAGAACACCTTCTTATGTACATCAGTTATACAGTAGATTATCAAAAAAAAAAACCAGTACGTAGCACTCAAAATTTTCAATTAGAATTTTAGGTTATGCAAACCTGCGCCTTCGGGTTCTAAATATTGCTTTGTATGACAAAATGCAACAAAAAGTAATGACCATTATTATGTCTCTGTTGTAAGTGGGAACAGGTTAAGATGTAGGTTCATACGTATGAAATAAATTCTAATCTAAATTTTTATTGCGCTTTGCAAAAAGGTATGACCTCTGCAGATCATCGTGTAATGTAAATTGGCGATTTATCAATTCTAAGATAATTATACTATATAGATATAGCAGAGACAGTGCCCGATCCAGAGTGAATCCCTCTCGCCTGTGATCAATCATAAATTAAATTATTTATGTTGGATAATCTCTCACCAGTTTTAATATACGTGTAACATTAACGGTCTCTGCTATAGATTGTGATAGAAAATCGGAATTTTCGAAATTCACCACTATCGTTATCATGAAGATCGTGGGGTCACACCTTTTATGCAAACCGCTATAATTCTAAAATTTAATTTTATTAAGAATTCTGAATCCATCTAAATTTCGTTCCATTTACAACATTGTTCTCTATTTGGAATTATTATTTTTGATGTTTATTTTCAGTGTTTTATTTCTATAATGATGTGCTGTTGTACCGGTTCGTGTTAAATAGGAATTATTGCTTCATTTTTTAGTTTTTTTTTTGTTATATTATTAGAATCTAAAATTAGTTCAAAATCATTGCGTATGTAAATAATAAGAAGCTTTGTTTCCAGTTTTTTTATTACCTATTGTATAAGCTTTTCTTTGTTCAAACTCGATTTCAACATTGTTTCTTTTAACCAATAATACAATATATACAATATATAGAAATAAATCTTTATATAAACTGAAGTGTTTTCCTTCAAGTTTTCTTCATCAAAATTTGATTTTGACATTAATCAACTTTTAAGAATTGTCATTACTAAAGCCACTAAAGAAGCTTTCAAAACAAAAACAAATAAAATGAATAATAAAATTATAAAATTTGTTTTAGCATTAATTTTCCTCTTAATTACGATCAAAGATTCAACCGCAAGGAGTATTCCTCAAAGCAATGTTAATCCTTTACTTGAACGTGGAGAGAAAAAATGTTATGATTACGTCTTTGCAACATCAACATTTTGCGATGATAAATTTACCGGTGTTATGAGTTTCGTTTACGACGATGTTAGTTGCACTACTTCTGTCTATGGCATGTTTTCAAAAGGTTTCGTTGATACAGAAAAAAATTGTTATGATATCGTTCTCAATGATCCTTCTGGAAAGACTGTTTATACTTTGACAGGCGATTTAGGTTTAGATTTTGTAGATGGTGGCACTAAACCGTTTTCCACAATTATTAGCTTCGACTTTTTTAAATTTTTATCAATTGATGGTAAACGAAAACGTCAAAATGGTGCGTCTGTTGGTATTAACACTAATGGTCAACCTAGTGTATCTGTACCGGCCCTTCCAGGAAAACCCTAGTCATTTTTTTATTATTATCTTAATGAGAACAATTTCTTTAGATACACTTTTATCTACAACTTTCTATAATTTAATAGAAAAATAACTGATTTCTTGACAAAATTTCTTGTATTAATTTACTAGTTGTTTTTTTGATGTTAATTACGAAGCACATTTTTATCTTATGTAAAAATTGTAAAAAAAATAACTATTTAAATAAAGGCTTTTCGAGTTAAATAAATTAATCAATAAACAATTGCAAGTTATAAAATTATAATAATAAATGCCAAATCCTGTATGTAATCTTTCATAATTCAAGGTCATGACTAGTGATGTGCCGCGTACAGTACTATACGTATTACTATACGTACTGTATGCTAAAATTTTTCAGGTATCATATAAATGCCACATGACTAGTAATGACCTGGATTTTATTCAAACAACAGCCCTGCTATTCCTTAGGTAGCGTTGTCACTTGGAAGGTCACTGGAAGTAAATCAATAATATCACTGGAACTTAAGGTTCTGGTGACACTATTAATTTACTTCCAGTGGCCTTCCAGTAATCTTCCAAGTGACAACACTGCCTTAGGGTGATCACGTTCATGTTATACAGTTATAACTTAGTGATGTTTAATAGATACACGTTTGCTGCTCTATAATAACACTCATCAATAATTTTTAAATGTGAATTTTGATTAAATTCATCTTTTATTCTTTTTCAAAATTCGAGATTTTAAAATACTCAAACACTGATTTAAAAAGGTTGGGAACAAGGTTTTACATATAGAAAGTGTCGCTAACCTCAAATACGTATTTTGGTTTGTATTACTCGCGAAATTAAGTAATTTACAGTTATACGTATGTTAAATAGATTCTCAAAAAGGTTATCTTTGAAACACATATGATCTTAATAACGATCATGTGTTCTAAAAATAACATTATGTGTGACTTGTTTATCGTAATTAACATTAATTTAACAAATAACATAAAATTCTTATGTTAGACGATCAACCTTTACCTCAATAACGCGAGATTTGCGTTGTAAGGTAATTTATTTTGTGCTCATTATTTATTTGAAATTAACGAATACTTTAAAAAACTGCTAAAAATTTATTAAAACATTTTTTCTTCAAAATAACAATGGTATTTGCGTTTTATTATTAGTTAAGCAATCAAATTTATTTATTACGTATAAGAAAAAAAAAATATCGAATTAAGAAAAGGACGAATCTAATTGTAACAATCTGTTACGTGCTTATTTGTAACAACTCAATTCGTAAGACCAATAAAAATAATTAAAACCTCGTGTAACCCAAACCCTAACTCTAACTACTACTGGCTAATCCGAGGTTGTTACGTGTAACATGTTGTTACAAATACATTAATTCTTAAGAAAAAACTAGTATGGTAATTTTTTTGGTTTAATATATGCAATTCTCATAAGGCTTAATGTATGTACGTACGTACGTTTACATACATACCCTTAAACATACCCTTAAACATACCCTTAAACAGTGTATGATTGTCTATACGAATAGGATTTCGGTCAATGTTAAAAATTCTTCGCGCATATATTGTCATTTACACAAAATTAACATTAGGCTGTGCAAATGGCACAAAATTAACAATGAGCTGTGCAAATTGCACAAAAAATAGAATAACATTTATTTGCGTAATTTTTAACGCTACGTACACATTTTATGATTGATTATCATACGAAGTCAACCTCACTTAATGTCGTATTTATAATAAAAAAAAACTCTACCACAAATTTATTACACATTTATTTCTTGCTCTTTAAATATATGCAGTCAAAAGTCTAATTCGTAGAATTAGTGCAAAAAGCATTTATGAAAAATTAGAGAACAGTAATAAGTCTCCTTTTAATCGAAATTGATCATAATTAAAATCATAATTAAGATCATAATTAGACTTCCAAGGGTTCAATACGTTTATTCAAAGTCCTTATTAGTAAATAGTACGTAAGTATTCCGGAAGTTTACGTTTCGAATCCAGAATAATCCAGAATAATAAAGTTTCACAAAATTGTCAAATATAAATGCTACCGGCTTTACATTTTACCGATTGTTTGATCTAAACATGGAATTTTGTAATACTAGCATACATAGCCATGCTTTCATATAGTCTAATCAAAATCGAGCATCAGATTGATCATGCAAGCAAACAAATGATGTCTGATATGTTTATTACGTGATCGTTGATTAAAAAACAAGTTTATCAGACAGAATTGATAATCAATTACTAAATTCAGAACTAAAACAAGTTTATAAAACAAATTTTATACCGAAAAAAAATTGATCTACGATTATCAATTTTACGTTTCTGGAATCTAAAAAGATCCCTGGAATATGTCACCCCAAAAATTTTTAGTTTATAAAACCCCTTTTTATATTAGGCCACTTAAAAGTTAAATAATTGGTAACGTCCCAGGCCAATTAATGATAATCAATTAATGCTGACCAAAAAAAATTCAGCATCTAAAAACGTTAGTCTAAAGTATAATAGAAATTAAAATTCACTTGCTGACTTAAGCAAACCATTAGAAATTGTGCCAAATAATGTATTTGCGCTAAATTTTTAAAACCAACTTTATAATAAGGTTAACTTTGAAAATATCACATGCAATTCTAGTGAATATATATTACATTTATAAAAAAAAAAGTGACTGTAGCAAGAAATGAAAATTCTGTTTTTATAAATAATTCTCAACATCTTTAATCAAAATAGGTGACAATTATACTAATAATAATAACTAAGAAACTATAATTATTAATTCTTGTTTTTTAATTTTTTGTTTATAAATGCTGTGTATGTTGTAACTAACGTATTCAGATGCTAATTATTAAACCAGCATTAATTGAAGTTAATCGATAGCATTAACTAGCCTAAACTATACCTTTATTTCCACTCTAGCTCTATTCTTAATTTAAACCAACTGTAATTTGAACCAAACGTTTTCCCGCAACACCAATATATAGATAGTTTCATCCTGAGAGATACTATCTTAATGTATCTGCATTTTTTGTCTGGTAAATTTTTAATAATTTCCTACTTTAGCTTCCCTTCGAGTTGCTCTTATTTATTTTAATGTAAGTATAAAAATATTTATTAATTTAAGTAATTAAAACTGTTCACAAATACAACACAAGCGAAAAAGATATAGATTAATCAAATATTCGACACTAGTAATTCTTATATATCATTTTGTTGATAGTTTGAATTTTATATATGATCGAAGTGATTCGATATTTTTTTATCAATTATTCTAAAATGTATCAATAAATAATAATTAGTAAATACATAAACTTGTAAATGTTTATATTGATTAAAATTTTTATACCTACACTCTAAATAACGGAAAATAAATAGTAAATGTATCTGAACCTTGAATAGCCTATATTAAATACTTAAATTAATAAAATTTTTTATTAATTTTTTTATAATTACATTGGTCACATACAAAAAAAATTCAATCTTTAATTTGTTTAATCCACTTAATCTCACTATTCTAATTCTGAATTAAAACAACAAAATTTTATGTCAGGCTATAGCATTAGAGTAGTTTTAATAAATTAGTAATTATCCTAAGATTAAGCAATTTATTTGTTTAATTAATTTATGATTAATTAATCAATTAATAGTTGGTTTAAAATTTTTAATCAATTAGTTGTTGACTTAGATAATTTAATAATTATAATATTCTTGTTTTAAACAAATTTATTAGTACTTACCCAGTTTCTAGTAATAGAATGTTAATTAAAATTGATTAATTAATATTGTTAGAGGGAAATCCGGTTAAAGCCGTTGCATAACGATCGTCGAAAACGTGACAGAAAACGTGACCGGAATCGCAATCTGGATAATCAGCGATCGTGTACCCCGATTTCTCCCCATTGTATGCAAGAGAAGCCCCAAGATCCGGAACAAGTCACCCACGATTGTAAGTCTGGGCCCAAATGCGACAATTGTCGCTAAACCTAAAAAGGAAGAAAGACTTAGTAAAACCACCACGACGCGCAACAAGGAAAAGGTGTAATACTTACTTTCACAGACTTACAACAGAGCCTTCAAACCGCAAAGACGTTTAGGGAGATGCGGCTGTAGCTCTATCAGCGGGACCTACGAAAAAGAGAAGGTAATTAAAAGACGGAATCATGAGTCAAAAGGTGGGATTGTACAATTAACAGAAAAGGAAACATTAATGCAAGAAAGGGGGAATGTTCTCGAGCATACTTCCCTGATAATTCGTTATAAAAGCCCTCCGTTTTGTTGTTAAGTGGGAGAGGACCCCCCCATGGCCCCCATGACCTCCCAGCCCTTTTATTCCTGTAAATTAAAGGAAATAATAATAAATCAGAACAGTTATAAATTATAAAAAGTGCAAAGAGTGTAATACCAATAAACGTTCTTTTGAAAAGTCCCCATACTTACCCGGTAACTTGCTCGAAAGCCGCCTCATCTTGCTTTCGAGTAACATTACGCGACGTCGACGATTGTGAAGCGACAATTCGTCGCAGTTACTCCATCCTAGAATTCTCCCATTTCCCCGTGACAATATTAAACAATTAATTAAACAAGCCAACAAGGCCCAGAGGTACCTAAGTCTCATGTACAAAATTTAAAAATATTTCTATTTCTTCGCTAACAAATAATAAATATTCAGGATAAATTTATAGCAAATCATCAAAATATTAACATTATATTAACATACTGCCTATATAGATCGATATTGATACGATTAATGTACCAGGAACGGAGTGAAACGAAGTGTATACCAGGAACGGAGTTTGTACAACGTACAACGTAGTGTATACCAGGAACGGAGTTTGTACAACGTACAACGAAGTGTATACCAGGAACGGAGTTTGTACAACGTACAACGAAGTGTATGGTTTACAGGCGATTCAGATGTGGATGTACAAAATCTTGGATATGATTGGATGATCGATCCTTGTGACTTTGTGTAGCACCCCGAACAATACTTTAAAAGGAACAAATGCCTCTGTACGCAAAATCTTAGAATTGATTGG
>CAJVQA010000319.1:0-36802 GCA_910591915.1 Cetraspora pellucida
TACCTTGTACAAGTCATATGTAATGCATTGACCAAAAACACAATAAAGGTGGTAGCTACCGATAACATCAGCTTTAATAAATAAAAAAAAAAAAAAAAAAAGTAATAAAAATAATATTAAAGCTTGTTATAAAAAAAAAACTCTTTTATTATAAACTTTAAGTAGTTAGACAAACAGCTTACTTTTGCTTAAAGTAATGCAATAGATTGTACTTAGAAATTAAAACCTTTCTACTTTGCTTTTTTCTCTATACTTTTCATCTTGTTTGTTTTTTCTTGTATTTGTTTGTTATTTATATTTGTTATATAGTTTATTGTTTTTGGATTTTTGTAAGTTATTCTGACTTTAGTTACCCATTTTTTGGTCAAAATATTATTTGGAATTCTATTTTCTCTTTGTCTTAATAGACTTAGTATTTGGTTATAAATTAGTAAATCTATTGCTATAATTTTGTTAAGATTTACTATTGCTAAACTTTTGGCTATATACTTATTGTTATCTGGAATATAAAGCACTATTATTTTTAGTTTTTCTATTAATATCTCACTATTTATAAACTTTAAATTTTTGGCACCTAATCTGCTAATGCAATATAATATCTCTTGTTTGTGTAACTCTTCTATCTTATCTATTCTATTTAATTTAATTAATATTTGTTTATCTAAATACTTATCCTAAGTCTGTTTTCTTATTTGATTTTATATATGATCTTTTAGCTTTGTTGTTATTATATAACTATTGTTCTTTCTAAAATAAAATATAGTTGTTTATTTGTTTGTTGTTATTTACTAGTCATGTGTTGTGTGTTTTTGTTTTTTAAGATCAAGACAATTTTTCACAATTTGTATAAAATTTTGACAAAAATTTTTTAAAATTTGTAAAAAGAACTGTATATTTAAGTTAATAGAGATTTGGTTTTATTTAAGTATATATCTTTTTGAATGCTAAATTCTTGTTCTTAGAAGTGCTATAACTGTTTTTTAGTTTTGAATTTGAGATTTATTTATACTTTGTTTAGTGCTAATTTTGGTACTGCAGATTAACAAAAAGAATTGTTCTGAAAAATAAAAATAGTTGATGTATTATTTATAATACTTTTTTTATTTTAATATTAATTATAATTAACAAATTTTATTAAACAAAAAAAAAGTTTTAAGAAAGTATAACTATTAAATTACTATTTATAAATAGTTATAATTTATAATATATTGCAAATAATATTATAATTCTTAAATGCATTAATAATTTTATTTATATTTGTTGATTTTTGAATATTTTTACAATTTTTTACTTATTTTTTTTTTTTTTTTTTTTTTAAGTTAAAGTTCCTATCTTGGGAGTTGCGATGTTTTTATTCAAGTATATTAGGATACAGCATGCCACCAAGGGCTCACCTTACATTGGAGGTTACAACTAGCCATACATGCACTTTTGGTGCCTAATTTAAGTAGTCCACTTACACATTACTATATAAGTTCTACACTAGTTGCCATACTTGCAAGCCAACTAGGAGTCTTGCCTATTTAAACTCTCTGCATATGCAATCCTTCTTGTATCACGGGAACATCTCAAGGCACTGCCCATCCAAGTTCCTGATACTTATCGGTCTCCTTAGGACTACTTTATCTTCGATAGGAAACTTATTAGAGCCTTTATGTCCCACACATCTAGATCTAGTTTTATGCAATATGCTATAGTTACCTAACACTTGCAGTTACAGAAGTTACCTGTTTAACCGCTACATTACACTATTTCTACCCTTGTAAAGTTCACTAGAACCCCAGTACTTATCTTTCTAGCATCTTCTCTATCATCCCTTACTAGCCACAACTCAGAACTGTCGGTCTCATTCCAGACTACCAATCCAGATGGCCTGGTATAGTATACTTCTGTATCCTTTTTCTTCGGCGAACCCAGTGGCCTGATTGGTTATATGCTCCTCTACACATATTTGCCATCTGGTTTTAATCTTCGGTTCCTATGAAGGTGTTTTATGGGCTTCAACCAGTCCAATGGTACTGTCAAAAGGTCATGTTACCTTTTTACTTGGGAATTTTTACGTAGGTTTCTGTCACCTCAGTTCCTTAGTCTTCTACACCCGGTGGACTTATCATGGGTTTGTACCAAAGTCTTATGCAACACTGGTTAACATTCCTCCATGTATGTATAACATTACATTTCACATAGATGCCTTGAGCTCCTAAAGCTGGGGGGACTCAGCCTGATGTACCTGAGTAATAGCTATATGAGGCCAACCGATCGACAGGAAACAGTTACTGTAATACAGATATAATTTCCAAATTTTATTGTAGGTAGAATTTGAACCTTAGACCTGCCACTTGGAGGATGACAACCCAACCACTATACTAGAATCACTATTTTCTCAATTTTTTACTTATTTATATACTATTTAATTAAGTTTTATCTAATAAAAATCAAGATATTGAAAATAAATTATAAAAGTTTTTGTTTTTTGCTTTTTTTTAATTTAGTTAAATTTGAGTAAATCAGAAAACAAAAATTTAATATTTAATTAAAACTTTTTTGTTTTATTTACTAATAATATTTTTATTAAGAAATTATTATTTAAAATTTTGCAAAAATATTTGAATATTTTTCTTATTCTTTTATAATTTTTATAAACAAATATTTTATTTCTTTCTGTTTTTAATTTTTATTATTATTTGTATTTAATATATTAAATTATTTAAATAAAGTTAAATCAAATTAAAAATATTTAATTTGTAAGATGTGATGACTTAGTAAAGTAGTCAAATTGTCAATCCTTCAAGTGTTAAATTGGATGTTTTTTTTTTTTTTTGTTAAAGGCCATACTTGTAGTGATACTTTATTGACTTTATATCAGCTTAGCTATTACAACTATTTTTACAGAGATGAGAGTACAGCTAGTCACATGTGCAACTTTTGGTTGCCTATTTAAATAGTCTGCTCTAAGGTTCTACACTAGATGTCATACCTATAACCTACTAGGAGATTATCCATTTTAAACCCTCTGATCATCTGCCTTGTCATATTAGAATCCCCAACTAACCCCTCATATATACCTAACCAGTATACTGTCTGAGCAGTATGGTACCTACCCTTTTTGTACTGGTTCCTAGGCTATTACATATTTCAGAATACATCATCTGCCAGTAAGGCGCAGGGGGCCTCCTGTTGTTAACTATCTACCTACTTTTAAAACACTAATATAGGCTACTCTTGCAGAGTTACTCCAGACCCTAGTACTGACTTTATAGCATATCTCTAGTACTTTTAGTATACCCCTGCTTTGAACCAAGACTCCCAATTCAGATAGCCCAGAAGGACTGTGATCTGTCCTTGGTATATTAAGACCAACCCAATATCCTTTTCCTCTGGTCTGAAATCCGGCGGCCTGGTTGGTGGTACCTTTCACTCGAGGTTTTTGCTCACCCGAATCCTTTACATTAGTATTCATTTTCTAGGTCTAGCCTTTACAGTAATACTGTCGAAAATTCATGTTACCTCTTTGCTTGGAATTTCTAAGTGGGCTCTAGCTTTCCAGTTCTATAGATTTACACAGTCTGAGAACTTATTTTAGGTTTGCACTGTCTAATACCAGTTTGCATTCCTCTGTGTAACAGGTTATACAGATGCCTCAGACCTGCCAGTCATGCTAGTGCTACTATAGTTACAGGTATCCTATCTCAACTGTTCGACAAAATACTATCGCTGTAATACTATCTATATATTACATAGGTGATTATCCAAATTTCATTGTTGGTGGGTTTTGAACTCACAATCTACCACTTGAGAGTATGACAACTTATCAACTTCACTAAGTTGCTACACTCTTTAGATTGGATGTTTAAATCTTATTGATAGCAAAAAAATTTAGATAATTATCTATATAATATTCATATTATGATAACTATTACTAATGATTTGGTTAGAATATCTGTAATAGCAGTCACATCAGTATGACTGGCAAATTATAGAACATCTGTGTAACTTGTTATATAGAGGAATGCAACTAACAAATCAGGCAGTTCAAACACTAGATAAGTTCTTGTAGTTATATAAATTCATTAAAATTGGATAATAAAAAGTCTATTTAAGAAAACCTTAGTAGAAAGTTAGCCAGATCTTTAATAGTCTTACTGTAAAGGCTAGGCTCAAAAAACAGATACCAAGATTATAGTATCTGATTGTAGTACCTGAATAGACAAAACCCTCTGAGTTGGAAATCTTGAAGATATTACCAATTAGGTCACTGAAATAAACCAAAAGAAAAGAATATTAGGCTAATCTAATATATTAATAAACTAGTTGTAGTTCTATATAAGCTATTTGAATTGTGTGTTTAAACAAAAGACTAGACAAAAAGCAGAAATATACTAAAGTATTAGAGTTATATTGCAAAGTAGATACTGAGGTCTGTATAAACTCTATAAAGGCATAGCAGTTAAATAATATAAATCTGATTACAAATATTAGTTCTGCTATAGTGATACTTAGATCAGCTATAAAAATGAATACAAAAGACTCTGAAAGGTTTATCTTAAGAATAAAATAGTTCTAAAATTGAGATAATGATTTGGGCATTTGGATATGATCTAATAAGTTAACACAGATTACAGATTCAGAAGGTTTAAAGTAGAACATTCAAGCAGAGATGTTAGATATAGCAATTAGTAAAAAATCTTTAAGCAGACTTTTAAATAAATAATATAGAAAAGTTATATATATAGCCAATTGTATACTCTTCTGTAGTAGTTTATAGAATCATATTACCAAAAAAGTTATTAATAAAAGTCAAAAAACCAAAGAAGTCATCTTAATATTAAAAAAAAAATTTAAAATTATTTAGTAAATAATAAAATAAAAAGCTTATTAAATATATATTAAAATATATAAATAGCAATAAGTTCAATAAGTTAGAGTTAAAAAATTAGTCTTGTTTTCTTCTAGTAGCATTTATATAATATCTAACAAGATATGTAAACTTATTTTTATTATTTTTACTAATAAATTTAATAGTGATATAAATAAAATTTTATATATAAAAAATCTATTTTTGATATAACAAAAACAAATAATTTTATTTTATTTTTTTATTTTTAATTTTTATTTTTTACTTTTAGCAGCCATGATAGTCAACCAGTTAGTAATTTATTTATAAATGTTTAGTACAGACAATATACAAATAGAACTATATTTAACTTCATATGCCATCATCATGTAATTACTTTAATTGGCACCTATGAGTGATCTGCTGCACCAGACCTGCTAAAGTCTGAATCAAGATCGTCTGTCTGTCACCTTACAATTAAACAGCACCAATCTGATACTATTTGTTTATAAGGAGATAAAAAACCAAACAAAATTTTTCTTGTTGAGAGAGAATATACTAAAAAATATATATATAAAGGAAAAATGTAAAAAAAAACAAATATTAAGAAATGAAAGAAAACAGGATTGCTGATGAAGGCCAAACAAACAGTCACTAATTATAAAGGCTGTATCAGCCTACTAAAAATTATATATTACTAAATATAGTAATCTCTACTTTAACTCTATCTAATTAATATATTTAATACTAAAGCTTATATTCTAAGTAAAACAATTTAACTAAAACTGAACTAACAAAGAATTTTTTATATGCCAGACACCCCAACTCCTTGTTACTGGATTCATCTTCATATATAACTTATTATATTTTTCACCAAATCTTACATTTTAATACTTGTTACATTTTTGACCAATCATCTTATCTTTTGCTAAAAATCTTCAATTTCATCTCATTATTGTGTTTTTTTTCAAAACATGTGTATTTATGTTTTATTTGCAATATAGGCTCTTTCTGAATAGAACTGATAAACAATCCTAATTTGAAAGAATCAACAATGGCAATTTTGATGAAGGTAAACTAGATTGCCTACTTTTCGATAAAAATTTTTTGAAAAAAAGTAGGAAAGGAATTTTTAGAGCACCAACTATAATGAGTGTAAGAGTTTATATTATATAGAATAGCATATTCAATCAGGCTTTTATTTTTGCTACTGCTCAAATATAACTTGACGAAAACTTTCTTAATTGTAGCCAAAGTTATTTTTTTAATAATTTCATAGACTTCTACTAAAGAGCCAAACCTATAAGAAGCTGTTTTTTTTAACTTTTTTTTATATAGTCTATATGCAATCTGAAACTCTTGAACCTAGATGCTATATAGCAAAGTTTTGTTATATATAAACATACTAACTATATAATTTTTGTAGATCTGTATGTATAAAAAAATTGGTGCAGAGAATTATCAGAAAGAGTTCCCAAAATATTTTTTGTATTTTTTTTTTATAGTACTGAATAATTTTAATAAACTTATATACTTGTTTAAGAATAAATAAAAAAAATAAATATTTTATTAAAATTAGAGATCAGATTATTTAAATACTTAAAATATTTTGACTCAAATGCATATTTTTTACTAAGTAAATTATTAGTTTATACAATAAAAAAATTACTTAAGTTATTGCTTCTATTGGTCATGTTTTATTGAATTTGAAAATCAAATAGTATTTTTTTTGAATATTGTATTATTTTATATAAAAGATTAAAATACATGTCAAAAATTTAATTTTTTTCTTTGATATTAAGATGATCTTTTTGGTCTTTTAACTTTATTAATATTTTTGTTAAGCATTATAATAAGTATACAACTGACTAGATGTATAACTTTTTTATATTATTTATTTAAAAAGTTTGTCTAAAAGTTTTCTATTAGTTATCATATCTAATACCTCTGTTTAAATGTTTTATTTTTTATTTTTTATTTTTTTTTTGCTTATGCTAAGGCTGTAGTTATTAGCAACTATTGCTTTTATTATATTTTAATTATAATTATATAACTTGTACAAGGTTAGTATACAATTAGCTACACATACAACTTTTGGTTGTCTATTTTAAATAGTCCATCCATATAGCAGGTCCTATACTAGCTGCCATATCTGCAATCTATTAGAAGATTATCTATTTAAATACTCTGATCCCTATACTTATATTGACAAATAGCACACAAGTTCTCATATATCTAAGTGCTGTCTAACCTAACTGTGACCTCTCTGTCTGTACATCTGTTAAGCCATTTCACATTTCAGAGTATATTACCTAACTGTAGGACTTCAGAGGGCTTTTTTGCTACCTAGTATTCACATTTAGTCTTTTGTTAATAAAACTCATCCTTGCAGAGTTCTCCTAAACTCCAGCACCAACTTTATAGCATATCTTTAGTACTTATAGTATACTCCTGTTTCTGATCTCAGACTTTTAATTCAGATAGCCTGATAGGATTATAACCTGTCTCTGATACCTCAAAGTCTGCCTTTCTAAGATTCTTTTTCTTTGATTTAAGACTTCTAGCAGTCTGATTAGTAGTACCTCTTATTTGAGATTCTTGCTTACCTGATTTCTTTTATATTAGTATCTATTTCCTAGGTCTAGCCTTTATAGTAGTACTGTTAAAGATCTGTGCTACCTCTTTACTTGGGTCTTTTCAAGTAGGCTTTAGTTTTCTAGTTTACAGATTTATATAATTATAAGGACTTATTTTGGATTTGCATCGCCTGATGCCAGTTTGCATTCTTTTGTATAACTTTAACATTGTGCAGATGCCTTATGACCTGCTAGTCATCTGATGCAACTGTGTTACAAGTACTGATCCCAACTGATCGATGAAGTACTATTGCTACAATACCACTTACTTTCTGTAATACTGATATAACATAAATGGTTTTTCAAATTTTCACTATCAGTAGGTTGTAAACTCCTAACCTACCACTTGGAGGATTAACAACTTAATCACTTCACTAAGTCACCACATTCTAGATGTTGTTATAAAGTAAATTATTAGCATAGCATAGTATATTATATTATTAGTAATTGTTATATATTCATTATTGTATTTTATATTATATTTATTATTAGTTATTAGCATAGTTATTTTATAGTATATAGTAGTTAGATAATAAAATCTTAATTGGCTATTAAAAGTATAATACAAACACATGACATTGAGTAACATCTATAATATCACTATTGTTTTACAAACCCCAAGTATTTCTATACAAGTTTCATGTATCCTAGTACAAATTATTATACTAAATACCATAGTACAAGAATCTCAAGTATCTCTAACACAATTTCCAAGTGTTCTTGCACAATCTTAAGTATCTTTAACACAATTCTCAAGTGTTCTTGCACAATTTTAACTGTCTCTGCATAGACTCAAGTACCTTAACACAAGCTCTAAGTGTTTTAAATACAAATAACAAATATATATAAACATTGTCCTAACTATCTCTGTACAAACTTTACTTGCCTCTACACAATCTCTACTACTCCAAGTACAGTATCAAGAAATATCACTCAAATCTTCATTATCTCTACTAGATAAAAAGATATATAAAGAGTACCTTTTTTTCTTTCTTGCCAATTCTAAGTTTCTATATTTCAACTCAGACATAATGATCTTTTAATTATAAAGTGTAATATTCTCTCTCTAGAGTAATTTCTACAGACAAGGTTGTCATCATATATGTTGTTAATAAAAAGTTAATCTATATACTATTACTATCTTAAACTATTTGCCTACTGCTATGTAGTAAAGTGAACTACTATACCTCCATCATATATATATTTGCAATAGTCAATCACTATATCAGATGATCTTGTTACTTGGTTGTATTGTACCAAGAAGGCTACAACTCTGTAACAATGTTTTATTTTAAACCTTTTAACTAAATTTCTTTACTAAATTATTTGTATTTAAATCCTTGTTTTAACCTTAGAAATATAATCTTAAGAATTATTTTTATCCTTAAAATAAACCTACTAGAGCAAGCCATATTTTCTTTTTATTACTAATCTGGTTTTTGCTATAATCAGAGCCAATATTTGTAGTTAGAGTTATTTATTAAACTGCTTTTATTCTTGTAAAATTTATTCAATTTATTTGACAATTTCTTTGAGATGTTTTATTTCTTCTATTGGTCTAATAGTATTATTAAAAGTTTATGCTACCTATATTAAAAATTTGTTATAATTGATTACTGTTATATGGCTATATAAAATTTATATCTATTATTATTATTTTTTTTCTTTTTAAAGTAAGGTTTTGCCTCAATTTCTTTATTGATTATTAATATTTAAATACATTTTTTATCTATAATACATATTATTTAATCTCTGAAAGCTAAGATTTAGACTACTTTACTTACAACCTATACTTTACTAAAGAGGGTCAAAGTTCTCATTTAGTCTATGATTGTATTGATATAATTTGATAAGGTATTGTGATTTATAACCATTTTTCTTCATATTTCAAGTTTAATTTCTATTTTTAATTCAGTTAATTTTGTATTGAATATATTTGCTATTGCTGTTGAAACTGTCAGTATGTCTTTATTATCAGTTACTGTATGTGAAGTATTTGGTTTTGATAGATTGTTGTATTGTTTTTTGCATAGTGTTATCTATATTTCTTTATATATTTTTTGTACAATTTTGTGCATTAAGTAAATTGATAGACTGTATTTTGGTTTTGGTACTTTTGCTATTTTGTTAATAACTTTTGTACTGTTTTAAGAAAGCATTCCTAATATTACTCTTGTTAGTTGTGTTTGTGAATTAGTTAGACAGATGCTTTGGGTTATTAAAGTTATAACTTGATGTCTAGTTTTGGCATTTGCAACTTCATATATGATTAGAGTTTTGTTAACTGTTTCTGTTATTATTTTTTGTAAGCTCATATTATTGCTATTACATATTATTAAATGGTAGTTGTTTTCTGTTATTGCTTGGCATTTTGTGCATATTGAATTAGAGTATTTTTTTTTTGTTATATTTATATAATACTTCTAGTATTAGCAGCTCTTCTAATAGTAATTTTAGTTTAAATGTTTTTAGTTATGAATATTTTGAATTTGTTTGTCTTTGTGTTGATAAACATTAATAATTTATATAGTTGTAAAAAGATTTTCAATTTATATTTATGTGAATAGTGTTCTATATTTGAGCTCATACTTGTGATTACCAGTATGCTATATATTGTGCATTCTGTATATAATGAATAAATTTTCTAATATTATATTCAATAGGTGTATTTTGCCAAATAAGATATAGGATATTATAGCATATATTTTTATAACTTATTTCTATTTTTACAGTAGAAAAGTCTATATTTGTAGTATATATTATAGGGTTATTTACTATAAATATATAGCTTAAATCTTTTTTTGCAATTAGTGCTTTTCATGTTAGCCAACTTAACCAATTATTTAAGTGATATATTTGATATATATCATTTGTTGTAATTGCATAAACTGTTTCAGCTAGTTTCATAAAATGATTTTTGTCTGTAATAATTTGAATCTTTGCTTTATCTAATATTATTATTGAACTGAGTATTAGGGTTGTAATAAGTGTTTTAGTGTTGTAGGCCATCCAGATAGCACTGTTTTAAACTGCAGTTTTAATAATGAAATGTCATATATTATTGTATTTTGTTATGTATCATTAATTATTTGTTGTTTTTGAATTAGTTAATAGATAATATCCTTGTATTGTTTGCATTTTTGTTGTAGCTCTTGTAGATAGCTGGCTGTTTCTAGATTTTTTATTGCTTCTTCTATTAGTTTATATTTTTTTTGAATATTGTTTTGGTTTTGTGTTTTACTAGTTGAGTTATATACTGTTTGTTCTAGGTCTTGTATATTTGCCTTTATAAATTTTTTACTGTCTACTAGTATTTTTTGAAGGTCATATAGTTTGATTTTGCTTATGCATTTTTCTTTTTTGAGATTGGTATTATTCTATTAACATCCTCTGTATGGCTTTAGCTTGGTGAATGTACTGTCTATAGTCCAGTGGTTAATTGTTGCTTGGTTGTTTTTATAGATAATATTTGTTCTATATATCTATCTGATGTATTCTTTTTTATTGCTTATGCTGCCTTTTTAAATATTTTTGATGTGAATTAAAGATAAATAAATTTGAAGTAATAAGGTTGTAGTTGTTGTTGCTAAGATTTTGTTTTATGTTTTCTGTTATAAGTTTGTACTATTTAGATTCTCTTTTTCTAGATATATGTAGTATTATATGTAGTATTTATATCTATATTAATATGTTTGTATTCTTATAATTAGTATATTGTTCAATAGAATACAATTCAATTTATTAAGTTTGGTCTTAACTAAATGTGGTTTGTTTTTCAAAGATAGCACCAACCAGGCTGTCAGAATGAACTGGAAGAAAAGAATATCAGGCTAACTTAATATAGCAATAGACTAGTTATAGTCCTACACAGGCTATCTGGATTGGAAATTTGATAAAAAGATAGATGAAAAGACAGAGGTATACTAAAGTACCAAGGTTATGCTATGAAGTAGATGCTAAGGTCTAAGTAAACTCTACAAGAATATAGCAATTTAATAATTAAGTTCTGACTGCAAGTGTTGGTTCTGTTATAGTGATATCTAGATTAGCTATAAAAATAGGTACAAAAGGTTTTGGAAGGTTTATTTTAAGAATAAAATAATACTAAGATTGAGATAATAATTTGAGCATTAGGTATAATCTAGTGAAATTAACAAATTTGCAGATTTAAAGGATTTAAAGTAGAATATCCAAGTAGAGGTATTAAGTATGATAATTAGTAAGAAACCTTCAGATGGACTCTTTAAATAAGTAATATAGAAAAGTTACATATGTAGCCAATTGTATGTTTTTTCTATAGTAGTTTACTGAATTATATTTATTATTATTAAATAAAGTCAAAAAATCCAAGAGGTTATCTTAATATCAAAAAAAAAAAAATCAAAATACAAGTTAAAGACATTCTTTATAACTGAGCTTTTTATGAAGAATATTAACTTATTACATTTATTCTTTATCTTCTTAAACTTTCTGTTAGATGTTTAAAAGCAAGAACTTCTAATCTTGCTGATTGCTATATTTATTTAATATTATTAATAAATACAATTTTTTATTTATTAAATCAAAATATACTATTTAAAAATTACTATATTGAGAAATTTAATTGTTATTAGAATGAATTCTTTGATAATATTTATCTATTAGCTTTTTTCTTATATTGACAATATTACAGTATATATATATAATTTTTAATTAAAATTTTTTTTATATGTATATATATAAATAAATAAAAATATATTTTTTTAGATAATGGTAAAAATTTTATAATATTAGTATAACAGCTAAACAAATTTAAAAAAACATAGGACATGATCAAGAATTATGCAACAAACTATTATTCCAACTACAAAAATATAAAAGTAAAAAAGTATCATTAAAAAGCAACTCTTCTCTGCAGATCTCTTGACCAAAATTTCCAGAAAGCAAAACTTAGTAAAACTCAACAAATAGACTAAAAAACAAGACTTGAGATACTAACAAAAAAGACAAAGCAGCAAAAATTGCATATAGTTTAATAGAATATACAAAGAGAAGTCTTAAAGTTAACAAAGAACAGCATATAAAAAACTTTTTATGAAAAGGAAAAATTTTTTTTTGTTTGGAAAATTGGGAAATTGCCAAAACTCTGTATCATAGATTTTTCAGGTTACACAAGAAACTGCACTAGTACAAGCAAAGTAAACAAACAAACACATACATCAACTAGCTTAATCTAGATACAACACATGACATAGAAACATATAGAAAACAGTTGTGCAACATGAATAGAAATCTGCCAGAAGAATACAGAGAAAGTCTTAATGCAATTTTCACAAGAAGGGCATATGAGGTAATGAACAGTGTGCACAATAAAATTTTCTTTAATGAGACAAGCAAGGCATATGCAATACCTAGCAGAAAAGACAATATTGTTATAGTACTTACAAGACAGAACCCAAATGAAGTGGCACTCCTGCGAATAACAAGAGAAATACTTGAAAAAGCGGAAAAAAAACTGCCTGAAAAGAAGTTAGATTTTGTAAAACAGTACCAAGATAGATCAAATACAGAAAGAAAGAAAGAACAGCAACAGATTAATAAGATAAAAGAAAGGCAAGAAAAGTTAAAGATAGAGACAAAAAGAAAAAATGAAGAGGATGAAGAGACCAACATAAGTTCACAAGCAATCATCAAAATGGCAGAAAAAAAAGTAAGTATAGAGGTAAGACAGACAAATAATAACTAAATAGAAGCTAAATCATCCATCTATAAGAAATGAATGGAAAAGAATCAAGACAAAGATCAACAACAGAAGAAAAAGAAAAGAAAAAAAGAAGAAAACAAGAAATCGAAAGAGAAATTAATATAGTGGGAGTACCACTCAAGGAAAGCATATGAGCATTAAGCAAAAAAGGCTGCAATCGAAATAACACCTACTTGCAAACATATTTGCACACAATGTATCTGAAAAGACTAAAGAAGAATGAACGAACTTTATTAGATAGTCACTAAAGAATAATGAACATGTCAAAAACATTGAAGAGGTTTTCAAGAGAAGAAACTTTTAAATAGAAGTAGACTTTGACTATAAATATGGCAGAAGTGAAGCAATACAAAAAATTAGCAAGAAAGAAAGTGATTGGTACAAAATAATTGCAAAAGAAGAAAGAATAGATAAGAAGGGAAAAAGGAAAACATATGATAAAGATTATCAAAAAGAAAAGAACAATACATCAAAGTTTAAAAAAAAGAAATATGAACATCAAAAAAGCAAAAAAGAGCTAACAGAAGACCAAATAGATATTAGAAAAGAAGAAACACAGAAGCACAAATATATAACAATCTGGGATCTACTAGCAGATATAAACAGAAAAGAGATTGAATATATGTGCAGAAGATTTAAAAAAGCATATATAACGAGAATCAAGAGATCCAAATACAAGTCTTTTACAATAATCCAAGTTGAAGAATTAGAAGAAGATATGCCATGATCGATACCAGTTAACAGTAACAAACTGGTAAGA
This sequence comes from Cetraspora pellucida, assembly GCA_910591915.1. Lineage (NCBI taxonomy): Eukaryota > Fungi > Glomeromycota > Glomeromycetes > Diversisporales > Gigasporaceae > Cetraspora > Cetraspora pellucida. The sequence goes on from CAJVQA010000319.1 coordinate 13,974, forward strand.
GTAACAGAAGGTGAAAAGAATTATGAAGCAAAACAAAAACAGAGTTAGTAGACAGCAAAAATAACAGAGCTGCCAGGCAATGCCTCAGAAGTTTTGCTGCTATACTGCTTAAGGAGCAAAGGTGCAAAATCAGTATATATTCTGCCAAACAGAAATAGAAATCAAAGAAGAACAGCAATAGTCACATTTGCAACAGAAAAAGAAATGAGGCAGCCCAATCTAAACCAATTAGATATAACAATTTCCAAATCTCCTGACTAAATGAAAGAAGAAATGAAATAAAGAAAGAAGAAAGTTTTAGAGAAAGAAGAGAAAGAAGCTAGAAAAGAAATAGCCAAAATCAGAATAGAAAACATATAGAAATGAGAAGTGATCCTTCCATACAAGATGCAGAAGAATGGTTAGAAGATAGAAACACTTCTAACAGAAAATCTGAGACAATGGTTAGGCCCTAAACAGAAGATACATCGAAATAGAAAGTGATCCTCAGTTACAAAACATAGAAGAATGGTTAGGAGTCAAAAACACTAATGCAAAAAGAAATGATGAAAATATAACTGAAAAGAAGGCAAGACTAAGTACACAAATATATGCAGAAACAAGACAGGTGAAGGAAGTTTTAGGTCAAATCTTAGATAGACTAAATTAACTAGAAGACACTCAGCTAGGTATCAAAAAAGGCCTGGCTAACCACTCCTAAAGGCACCCAAGTTGAACTCATGAATATGGATAAGGAGATTAAAGGTTTTCTGCACAGTAAAAGAAGAACTTTTAAAGAAAGAAATAAAGAAAAATCTCCTAATTCAGAAGAAGAAAAGAAAAGAAAAAAAAAAGAAAAAGCAAAAAACACAGAAACAAGATACAAGCAATTAAAAGAGAAATGGAAAAAAGGAAGGAAAGAAATAAAAATTGCATATTACAATATTAATAAACTCAAGACCAAAGGTTGAAATTAGAAAACCTGCTAGGTTGGGCAAAGAAAGAAGAAATAGCAATCTTGGAAATAATGAAAACAAACATTATAGAAAAAAAAGAAAAAATTTTATTACACAATTTTAACATAAGGTTTAAAGATCACTGGGCAAGTGCAGTATTAGATAAGAAAAAAGGATCAGGTATTGGGATCCTAATAGATGAAACTTGAGAAAAATATGTTGGAGTGGTTAAAAGACATGGCGAGTACATAATAGAAGTAAGGCTTTACTTCAAACAACTTATATTGATAATAATAAGGTGTATATTCTACTAAATGACAAAGCAATCAGTAAGAAAATATAGCAAAAAATTGTGAAAATAGTAATAAACAAGAGAAAGTATACAGAAATAGTTATACTTGGAGATTTCAATCACATAGTAGACAATATATTAGACAGACTGCACTCACAAACAACAGACTATAAAAAACTACCAATCTTTAATTAGCTTAAGAAGCAAGATTTTACAGACTTATTCAGAAATTTGCATTCAACAAAAAGAGCATACACATGGTCAAGCCAAGGAGCAGCAACAAGAATTAACTATATCTGGTTGTCAGAAACAATCGCAGCTGGTATCCAAGAAACCAATATAGAGAAAGTATAAGATATACTGTAACAGATAGTGACTACAAGATACTAACAACAGTCATATGGCTAAAGCATATAATGATGAACCAGAGCAGTGCAGAAATTAAACGTAAAGACCAAATGAGAACAATATATTTGTATGAGGAAGCAAAGCAAGAAGATTGGAAAGAATATGCTAAAGAACTTCAAGCTCAATTAGAATAAAAAAAAGCACTGAAGCAGTTAGAAGAAGATAGTAAAAATATTTTATATAATACAGACATGCTAGACCAAATATGGAATGCAATAGAAGAAGTTATAATAGAAGTAGCAAATAAAAAAATTCCAAAAAAGAAGATATTGAATACAAAAGCAAATAGAAAACATCATCAAAAGAAGTCACAACAACATAAATACATAACTGAACTACAACAAATAATCAAAAAAGCAAAGATTAAAAGAAACCAAGAGATAGAAAAAGAAGAAAAAGATGAGATAAACAAGAAGCTTATAGACATTGGTAAAGAGATAGGAGTAGTGTTACCAAAGCTACACAAACAATGGTCGGAAGCTTGGATAGATGATATAAAAGGCTGGCAAAGAATTCTAAAAGACAGAAAGAAAGAAGAGTGGAAATGAGCCCAAAGAAAATAAATAGAAGAAAATATAAATAGAAAATATGAGATAATAAAAACTGACCAGAGATGAATGATTGCTAGCCTTCTAAACAAATTATACAAAAAGATAATTCTAGACAGATTTATAACCCAAAGTGAAGATGAGACCAGTCTAATGACAAAGCCTAAGGATGTTATAGAAGGTCTGGCAAAACATTTCAGAAATTAATTCAGAAAATGAAGAACCAAACTAAAAGAAATGCCAGAGGAATGAATAGAAGTATACAACCCAAAAGAGTAGATCAAGGAGTCCTGATGCAAAAAGGTAGAAGAAAAGATAGAAGAGAAAGAATGTAAAGACATATTAAGAGAACTCAAGGCCAATACAGCTTCAGGAATTTCAGATATAAGCTACACTTTAATAAAATGAGCAGGAAGAAAATTGCAAAAGATCTTTAGAGACTTTGCAAATCTGGTTTTAGAAACAGGTGAAATACTAATAAAGTAAAAAATAGCGCAAGTCTATCCAATCCTGAAAGATGTAGACTAAAAATATAATCTGAACAATATTAGACCAATAGCACTAATTGAGACCTTTAAAAAGTTAGTTATAAAGATAATAATAAAAAGGCTAGCCAAGATATTTATAGAAAGAGAAATACTTAAAGGACCAAATTATGCAGGCCTGCCTGACAATTCCACAGAGCAGCCAATACATATACTAAATATGATAATGGAAAAAGCACAAGAAAAAAACAAAGAAATATGGATACTTTTGCAAGATATGAAGAAAGCATTTGACTTAGTTCCATTAGAAAACTTAGAGTAGGCACTTAAAAGAGTTAAAGTACTACAAAGAACAATTAAATATTTTATTAACCTCTTCTGTAAACATTAACTCAAAGTAATTACAGCTTATGGCCTAACAGAAGAAATAACAGCAGAAGATGGTATAGATCAAGAAAAAGTGATTTCTCTACTTGTCTGGCAGCTTTTCTACAATCCACTGTTAGAAAGAATTCAAAAAGATAGATTACTAGGCTACACAGTAATGCAAGAAACATTAAAAAATGCAGACAGTAATTGTATCACAAAATATAGACAAGCAGTGATTGCCTATGCAGATGATACTATATAGATTGCAAATAGCAAAGACCAAATGCTAAAAATTCTTAGAATTGCAGAAGAGTTCTTTAAAGCGAATAATATTGAAATAAATGAAGCAAAATCAAAGCTTATAGTAATAAATTCTAGACTAAAAAAAGAAGATAGAGAAATTATATTCAGACAAAGTAGAATAATAAAAGAACCAAAAAACAAAATTGTGAGATCATTAGGAATTTGGCTAAACAATGAAATGAAAGAGTCACTAGTCTGCAAAAAAGCAAAGAAAATAGTTAACCAAACAGTTAAAGATCTTAGATATAAAAAAATGACAATGAGCCAGATCATATATATAAATAATACAGTAATAATCCCAAAATTAGGATACCTTTTGCAGTTAACAAGAGTATCAGAAAAGATGATCAACAAAATCCACCAGCTGATAATATGTTTGGCAAAACATAAGTGTAATATGCTGAAAACAATGAACAACTGTATAATTAAACACAAAGATCTGGTAATTGTAAATCACTAAGTTAAGAGATAGCAACAAAGCAAATAAGCAGTTTATTCACAAGACTCAACAAAAAAGACAATTTAGATAATCTAACAAAACTTAGGATAGCTTAAGGGTATCAAAAAGCAGGCTTAGTAAAAGACATTTGGAACTTCGAAAGAAGACCAGAAGAAATAATGTATTGGAAACACAATTTAGCCTGTCGAACAATAGTTAAAGCAAGAGAGATGAGAATTAATTTCAAAACAAAAGATTACCTATGAAGAGTACATAGCTATGGAACAAGCATAAGAGACTTAGTTAGAGTTAAATTATGGACAGCAAGTAGTAGTACAATAAATGAATGAGGTCTAATATATCTGAACCAACTTATAGACATGAAAGAGGTGAACTTAATTATATAGAGACAGCTCAAAAGTCTTTTAGGACTGTCATGTAAAGGAAAAAAAGCCAAATGGTTTAGTGAAATAGAAGAAAAGATGTTAGTGATACAGACAAGTAGAGAAATACACAACCAATACAAGATTAGAAATCACAATACACAGGCCTTAAGGATCAACTGAACAAAGATATCTGAAGACAGAAGAAAGAAAAAGTAGATTGTACATAAATCAAAACATAATCTGCAATTTAGTAAGATATCAAAGAAGAAAAAGAAAAAGATCTTAGCAGAACATTGGCTATTACAAAAAGTAGAAGGCAAGACATATACTGAGATAAGTAAATACAAAGGGTGTGAGAACAGAACAGAACAAGTAACAAACAATTGTGAGAAGTGAATAAGATAGAATAATAACTTAAAGGCGGTTCCAGAAACATTAGTAGAAAAAGGCAGTAACAAGATTAATGTAACATTAGAACAAATACTAGAAAATAGAATAATAGAAAAATGGAGAAAAAAAGTAGGCTAATCAAACTTAAACAAATAGAAGAATTAGAGACAGAATTAATCAAGAAACAAGCATTTGACAGTAAAGTTGAAGATATTATAATAGAAGCTCTATCAAGAAACAAGAGAAGAAACAAAGACAAATACACCCTTTACACAGATAGAGCATTATATAAAGAGAAAGGAAAAGATAGTATAACAAAAATAGATATCGGTTAGGTGCAGGTTAGTGATAAAGAAAACTGGCCAGAAGAAGAAATAACAATGAGACTTGAAGGTTGGCCCTTAGCAATGATAGCAGAATTAGCAGCAATATGGTTAGCAATTTTAACTATACCAGAGGGAAAAGGTATAGAAGTATACACAGATAACCTTGCAGCATTAAGGCACATTAATAGAGCAATTCAAGTAATAGGAGATAACAAAATTCTAAAAAAGAAAAATATAATATGAATAATAAATATTGTAAGTCTACTCGAAAACAAGAACAATAGAATAGAATTAGTTAAAGTTAAAAGTCATAGCAATGACAAATGGAATGACAAAACAGATTTATTTGTAAAGAAAGAAGCAATATGTGAAAGGACAATATTCATAGAAAAAATTAAGTATGACAAGATAGAATACTACTTAGAATGGAAAAATAGAAAAGTTGATACACCAACAAGACTTCTTTGTAAAATAATCATGAATGCCAGAATTGGAACTATCTGAAGAGAAACAAATTCAATTCGAACACTGAAGCCAGAAACTAAGAATACTCAATACAACTGGTCAAGTTTTTAAAAAAAGATAAATAGAACAAAAGGTGTACATTGCACAATAAGAAAACTTAGTACAAGAAGAGCTATAGTAATTAAATGCATAATGGACAGCCTATCAATACTAGAAGAACTAAATAGAAGAAGACCAAAAATATATACAACAACTGACTGCCAAGTATGCCAAAGAGGTGAAAAGGAAACTCAAGCATATCTAGCAAGCTGCATCAGACAAAAAAACTTGTGGAAGAGAATTCAAAAAGTAGTAATAGCAACAGCATAGAACAGTCTTAAAGAAAATGAAAGAGTTAGAATTCTATCTCTTGTGCTATATAAGGTATTATTTGAAAAAACAGAAGCAGAGAAAATTACTAATAGAGCAGCTTTAGTAAAAGAGTTAATAACAAATGAGGTTGGGAAAAGGATCTGTCAAATTCTAAATAGACAGACAACACAAAAATGCATAGATATAGTAGCAAGAATAGTATGGAATACATTTTATGACTAAGTATAGAGAATCTATTATGAAAAAGTGCAAGGATGGAAAAAGAAAGTTAATATAATAAGCAAAATGAAAAAAGATGCTCGAACTAGAAGAAGATCAGAGAAAAGAACAAAGAAGAATAAGACAGCAAAAGAAGAAGAAAAGGAGAAGAAATTGGAAAGAGTAAATTGAATAAAGAAAGAAGCTTAGAAGACAATTGATATGCTTGTTATGAAGAAGGAAAGACCCTTCTGGTATGGCTTTAAGTAGTTAGATGAGCAGTCTATCTCTAACTGAGATAGTGCAACAGGTTGCACTTAGGTACCAATAGGGTGGCCAAGTGATGCTAGACTTAAGTATTAGGAAATTCTATGTAATTATAAATGTAAATAGTTTCAAGAATCTTAATAAAGTACTAGTGTAACTGCTTAAGGTTAAAAAAAAAAAGTATCATTTGATCAATTATACAATTCTAAATCAAATATGCTAATTATTTGATAGGATACTGCACAATATAAAAAGAAAGAATGAAAATTACAAGCATTGACACTTTGTCTTTTTGCAATAACTCTACATAATACTTTTTGTAAGCATTCTTTCTCAGTTCTTAGTTGGTTTTATAATCAAAAACATACTAATTTGATTACAGAATAGATGAAAGAGATGTGCAAATTGCACACCTTTTATATTACTAGTATAAAACAAAAATTATTTTGTTATGCAGTTGATATACCTGAAAATTTATTACATAACCAACTAATCAATTTAGTTACAACAATTAATAATGAGATTGATAAAACCATTGATTTTTTAAATACTAATAATAATAATCATAATAATCTCAATACAGAAATAGATATCAATATATCCAAAATGTATACTTTAAATACGTATTATGAATAGTATAGATATTGGGTTGCAAATATTTAATGTAAACAGAAAAGCAAATGATAAAATAATAATCAGTCCAAGAAGACAAACTATCATATTAGATTCACAACACAATGATTTTGACATTGAAACATTAGCTAGAAATATGTCAATGGAAATTAATAATGACACAAATTCTTAGATTATGTGATATATATTTTGTTTCCTCTAAATAAATTTTGGATTCGCTATGCTGCGTGTATTTTTTGAAAATATCGGAACACCTATTGTACCTTATGTGTGGTTAAACTAACATTTTTTTTCAGAGATAGATTTAACACACTGACAACTTAAAAAATATTCACTTCCGGGTTTCAATTTATAAAAAATAAATTTCGGCTAAATTTTGGGTTTCGGCATAAGTTTCGAATCAGTGTTTTGAACTTTCGGTTTCGTCAAAACCGTTAAAAGTTTCGGTCACATGTATAGTGTGGGTGAAAATTAGTAAAATCCATTTGCATGTGATTTAAAAGATTGTGTGTCTTTTTAATTCCTAGGATCGGGCTGGACGGGATTCGCAATTTAACATCCCTATATTAAATACATACACGAATTAAAAAAAATAGAAATTATAAAATAAAAAGATACAGAAGTACAAAAAACAAATCAAAAACATTAAATCAATCTTAATCGAAATACTAGTTTTATTGACATCAAACTAAATGACCCTAATAACCTTAATAATAATCAATATGGCATCACATTCTAGTCTCGAAATTTACAAACTTATACTTTATTATTTAGGCTTGTTATTAAATTATTTCGCTAAATTATTTAACTGGCGGTACCTGTCTTGGGCTTATAAATAAACCAAATTAGCGAATATATAATAAGTATCAGAAACAAATTACTAAACTTAATGGATTTGTATATTATATTTATGACTCATTGGCTAAATTGAAATGTTCGGACATACTCTGACTGTTTATAAAGTATGACGTGAGCTTCTAATTTTGTTTGTCGGAATTCGTATTCGTGGCTCGGAATTCAATCTTGTGACGGAAAATCATTACTTTAATAGCCAATCAGAATGAAAACCCGCTATACTGTTATTCAACCTGTTGACCGGTTCGGTTCGGTTACCAGATTCTTAATGTTAACTGGCTCAAGTCACTAACCTAAATTAAGGTTAGAACTAAGGTTAGTGCTGGTCATTAATCTGATTGGACCGGATCATACACTACCATGTGACTAATGTGACTAGTCTTTTTGGCATGGCTTAAAAATATTCATAACATTGTTAACTTCTTGTTTTCTTGTATCAAAGAACAAAAAAAGTCATTGAAGATGTATACAGAAACGCAACTTCGACAACTTAAAATACCTGACCTAAAGGAAATATTGTCTAAGGAAAGCTTACCAGTTTCTGGCAAAAAGGAAGAGTTGATATCCAGAATTTTGGCGGCTGAGAATAAAAAAACAGAGGAGGCTTTGAAACAAACCAGTAATATGGATATTAGTAATGTCATTAACAACGACACCGATCCGAAGAATGACGATGTAGATATATTTGATAAGGATCTACTAAATTCGCCAAATGACCTCACAACAGGGCTTGATAATTTTGATTGGGAAAAATTCACTACCGAGTAAGTCAGTCTTGAAGAGTTCTTTATAATGAGCTAACATATTGAATATATTGTTAATCGACTAAATTTTCTAGTGACATTGATGCCTTGTCCAAAGATAACACATTTGATTCGCTTATTTCTCCTACTTCCCCTTCACATTCTACCAATTCCAATAAAGATAATACTCAAGAAAAAGTAAAATCTGATGTGCTCAAAGATGATCAATCTCAAACAGTGAAATCGGACGATACCAAAAAAACTTCAATTAAAGATGATACAAACACAGAAGTTTCTAAGTCTGACGTTCTCATTAAGCCGTCAGGGTTCACATGCAAAAAGATTGTATTTGACGAACCGACATCACCGATTAGTAAGAGCCAATCGGACTTAAATGTAGAAATTGAAAGGCGAAAGAAACGTGCAGAGCGCTTTGGAACGCAATTATCAGAAGCAGATAAAAAGCTTCAAAGGGCTGCAAGGTTTGGTGTTGAAGTCACTAGTCCTATTGATTCTCCTCTCAAAGGTAATTAGCAAGGATGGTTTAGTATTTCGAATATTGAATTCATCACTTTTAAATAATTTCCTGATTTTTTTATAGCATCCCTACCTCTTCCTACCCGAAAATTAGTAAGTATTATCTGTCTTTATCAATTCCAAAAAACTTTATATTTGTATAATATATAAATTTACTATTATTACTAGTCTACTACTTCAGTTGATAATGATGAAAAACTGAGAAAACGGGCAGAAAAATTTGGTCTCGACAAGACAAAAAATGAAACACCTACTAATATAATGGCTACATCAAATTCTTTAAGTGAGGAAGAGAAGAAAAAGAAGAGAGCTGAAAAATTTGGTTTGGTGGTGAGTTAGGAACAGTCGGATTAAAAAATTTATTCAATAAGACGTTACAAAATTTCATACATCTAATTTAATTATACTCTAAGACCACACCTTCACCAGTATCAACTGGCAGTTCCAATGTAACTAATATTGCAACATCCACCTCATCTTCACTATCTACGCTTAGCGAAGAGGAGAAAAAGAAAAGAAGGGCCGAGAAATTTAGCACTGATGTAAGTACATAGAAGTCTTTTCATAAAAATTTGCCGTAATCTGACTACTATTGATCGTTATAAGGTGTCAAATGGTGAGCCGTCGAGTAAAAAAGTAAAAGCTTAGATGAAGAAATGTCAGATATAGAGTCAAAAGATGACAAAAGTTCACACTATTTTGAATGGGTAAAGTTTGTTCGTTATTTTTTAAGAATTATTAACTTTATTCCTTTCTTTTTAAAACAGGGAAACCGCATTTGCATCACAGGAACTTTGTTTTGCTATTATTGTTCATTTTCTGTTTTACACTTTTTATGTTGTTTTTTTCCAACAAAATTGGAAATAAAACAAATATTACGTGAAATTTGTCAGTTTTTCTTTAAAAAAAAAAAAATAATAATAAATAAATAATAAAATAAATAAAAAAGATGAAAAATTAAATTTGACTTTTTTAATAAATTTATCCGAAAATATAATATTTAGTTGGTTTAAAACTTTGATCAGCAAGTATATGCGAGGGAATATATAAGTGCTACTAATGAAAATCAGGAAGCCTGAATGTAGATTACTATAAAATAATATTTAGGCTTCCTGGTTTTCACTTTGCGACACTTATATAATAGTTTTAACACAAAATGGTTTAAAAGCTCGATTTAATCACCTCACAAGACATACGCTACTGATCAGAATTTATCATAATTGCATTGACCAGATCTTGTTTAATATTTAAAGTATAATTGTGAGCATGTTTAAAAAAGTTTTATGTAAATAAGTGAATTCTAAATGTTCAAAGTTAAATTCAACAAATTTAAATTTAGTTCTAAAATTATAATTTTTCATAATCTAGTTTAGATTCTAATTTTTTGGCATCGGAAACTTTTCTAACAGCTTTCATGAAATCTTCTTGCACAACATAGTCTCGCTCCTCTCGAATAGCAAACATACCTGAAAAAATATATAGATATTACGTTAATGTAATGATTGTTGATTATGATAGATTAAAATGTAATTTTAATACGGAAATAAACGCGTAATAAACAATTTTTTAGGTTAGTTTTTTCTTTTTTTTATGGTTTGGATTAGGTTTGTTAGCCAAAAGTATAAGGATGTTGAGAAGGACTTAAACTTTCATTTCATTATAGTGAGTTTACGAGTAGTTAACATAATATGGATGTTAACACACGATATAAAGTGTGTTATTGATTATTGCTTTTTGACTATTCATCATTGCGGGTCACATAATAAATGTCTAACTCATCTTCCACATAAGAATGTTAATTATGTGATTTGCAATAAGGAATAGTCAAACATCAATAATGAATAATGCCTTTATATTATCCAAATGCTAATATTGATCAGATTTCATTTTAATCTGCGACGTTAATTATTATATAAAAGAATTATGCGAACCTGCTTCTGTACACACGTTACGCAAATCGGCTCCATTAAACCCATCAGATAATTTGACAATAGCTTCATAATCTAAATATTGTTAAGTATGGTAATATAGATGATATTGATAGAAGATTACTAAATGACGCAATAAGCAATGCAATAAATTTACCAATTTCGCCATGTTTGGTGATGGGCGCAGAGTGAATTTTTAAAATCTCGAGACGTCCTTGTTCATTAGGTAACGGAATTTCTATTTTTCGATCTAATCTTCCAGGTCTTAACAGTGCTGGATCTAGAGTATCAGGCCTATTAGTAGCCATTATTAATTTAGTTTGTCCTAGGTAGTCGAAACCATCCATTTGATTAAGAAGCTAGTTATGACCAAATAAGAATATATATAAAATTAAATATCAAAAAAATGCAAATTAAAGTTTATAGATGACGCCCTTGTTTACCTCCATGAGAGTTCTTTGAATCTCACGATCGGCACTTGTCCCTTCAGAAAACCGCCTCCCACCAATTGCATCAATCTCGTCCATGAATATAATGCATGGTTCATGATCCTTAGCGTATCCAAACATTTCTCTGATCAATCTTGCACTCTCTCCAATGTACTTGTCAACGATAGCACTCGAAACAACCTTTAAGAAATTCGTTTCGAGAGTACTAGCAACTGCACGGGCTAAAAGTGTTTTTCCGGTCCCTGGTGGACCATATAAAAGGACACCTTTTGGCGGCTTGATACCCACGCGAAGGAAGAGTTCCGGGTTCATGAGTGGCAATTCTATAACCTATATAACGATTTGAGTAGTTCGAAGGTTTCTGAAACGTCAATTATATAGCAGTTTGTAAGTTTGTAAAATGTCGAATCAGAAACCAGGGTTCCATACTTCACGAAGTTCTCTAATTTGCTCGCTTAATCCTCCAATACCAGCAAAATTTATTTTGCCAGGATCTTCTAAGCTCATATTATACACCAATGGATCAACCTCTCTGGGCAACATTCGCATGATGGTTAGGGTTGTCATATCTAAAGCAACGCGTGTTCCTTGTTTAAGTTTCTCTTTATTTACTTTATTGCGGCATCCGACCACATATCGTGGGCCAGATGAGGCTTTTACAATGACTACGGAATAGCAATCAAATTCAGATAGAATAATTCATTAACTATTAATTACTGAATGTTGTCAATTCCTATTATTATGACTTACATCGCTCTTCGTCTAATTGTTTCAGAACTTCACCTATAATCTGACCAACACTTTGAAGTGCTTTAATGTCTTCTTCAGTCTTATCATATACTTTCTCAAGATCGCGAAGCTCAAGGCGAACTACATAGTAAAATAAATAAGAATGTTTCTATCATGAGGTCATTTGTTCTATAGATTTTCAATATCTTAATAGAATCTATTTAATTGTGTCGATTTACTCACACTCTTTAACCTTTGCTTCATATTCACGATGCTCTAAAAGTTTCTTGCGATATTCTTGTAAAGCCTTTGCGCGTCTATCAGGGTCTGAAGATGAGCTAGAAGCCATTGTGTGTTCACTTTTATCTGAACGAGATAGTTTCAATTGTGAACTATATGTACTTACGTGAGTGTATACGTAAGTACGTACGTATATAGTAACCTGGTACTACAGTTGACGTAAGAAATTGTGCAGTTAAACGTGATCATGAATTAAGTATTATGACCAGTGTAGAGATGAAAACATTTATCGTTTATGTTCATTGAAATTTTTTAATATATGCCTTCGCCACGGCTTTTTTGCTAACCTTTTCCTTAGTTCCATTTGAAACCTAACTAATATTTCGTGGAAATCGGGCGACCAAAAAGAAAGCCTCATTTCTTCACCTTCCATCATGGGCAGTGTGAGCTCGTCTTTGGACGAACATCCGACCTTATACATAAAAAATCCTAGTCGATGTAATTTATTTAATTCACGGCTTTTTCAGGGACATTCAAGCATTATATTCATATTTTAATTTATGTTTATTTGTAATTTTTTAGTTCAAATCACGGAAATTTCAATAGCAAATTCCGTCAACGATCCGTATATAACATTCCCTGTCACATCGGCTGGTATTGCCGCTATTCCAAATACTATAGATCTACTAGAATTTACTCAAGACCCTAACGTTAAATCAATATCACCAAATAAGTTTTTGCTTAAATTGGCTAAAGATAAATGCTTGGAACTAAAGTTCAAATTCAACATAGGGGAAGCAGATGGAAATAAAGCTTATGTCAAAGGACTTACATTTATCAATGTTGCTAGTGAAAAAGAACTGGAAAGAATAGTAACAGTTGAATTCAACGATGACCCCAACGTAAGTAATTAAAAAAAATTTTTTTGAATGTTGTATGGTACGTACCTCTCAGTTGAATAAGAGATAGTCTACGGGATGCTGCTCGGATAATTATTAACGTATTAATGAAAATGTGCTCGCTTTACAAAAATTTCATCAAGGGTTGGTTTTATGATGATAAGTCAAAGCATAATTTTACTACTTAAAATAAAAAAAAAAGTCGGATTTTTTTATAACAAATATGGTTATGATTTTATAAACAAAGTTATTCAATATCAATTGTTATTAATCTTATATACATTTTAATTATACATTCATATGTATATTTATAGTTACATAAACATCCAAAAGTAACATTAGTTGGAAATTATGAATCGGATGGAGTAAAACCCTTAGAAATGGAATGGACTTGGATGTGGTCAGCTCCACATAATATGGACGAAGTTCATCGAGGGTGGCGAAACTATTGCTGTGTAGGTTTTGATTATTTAGTCTATTCTTTCATGTTTTTAAATTTCATGACTCACCCTTGTTTAGTTTGCCGAATATGATGCAAAAGATAATACTTTCCAATTATTGGCTGCGTTCACATTTTGGGTTGCTGGTGTGTTAAATATTTTAATTTTTATTATTATTTATTTGCTTATATCTTTTGCTTTAAAATTATTTGACAGTCATTATGTAAACAAATCTTCAGATAGCACACGAAGTTACTATCATCGAGCGTCGAAAAGCACAGGATCCCTCGACGGAACGTCATTTCTTACAGGAACATCATCACTACTTCCGTCTTCTACATCTGCACCATGGTCCCTTCCACGCAGCGTCCGTCCATCGAGTCCGGATACAGTATATCTTCCAGTACCTGGTATGTCGTCGCACACATCTGGGACTGCCTCCTCAATTTCAAGTGGGGGCAGACGCTCTTCTGATGACTTAATGTTCCAGCATGAACCCGAAGATGGTCCATTGTTTCGTGCCACTCTTTCATCATATGAGAAAAAGACAGGTTCATTGAGACAATATATAAAACGTATACTTAAGGCTGCATCGGCGTCTCATGAAGTCATGTTGGACAGCAATGAAGCAGACGAAGAGCTTATGGTGGCCTTAAGGGCAGCAGCAACGGCGCATCCTCAAGCATTTCAACCAGTGTTGGATAGCTATCTAGAAGATGCTTCTAAAAAAATTGCGACCCTCAGAGAAAATCTTGCGAATCAAATGTCTATTCTCCTTATAGAACCCTTACGAAAAATGTATGAAAATGATATTAAAGTTGCTGATAGCAAAAAGAAGGAATTCGAAGATGAATCTCGTGATTATTATCAGTTTTTATCCAAGTATTTATCCATGAAAGTTGATTCTGCTAAAGAGAAGAAGAAACTCGAAACTGATTCTAAATATCAAAACAAACGAAAGACTTTTGAATTGAAGCGATTCGATTATTACGCATATATGCAAGACTTACATGGGGGAAGAAAAGACCAGGAAATTTTATATCATTTGACGAACTTTGCTGAAAAGCAGTTTGCATTTTATCAACAAACTGCAATGAGTATACAAAATTTGAAGCCAAGTTTAGACAAACTAGCGGTTGATGTTGCGGAGGCAACAAAGGAGATTCATCTAATGAGAAAAGAAAGGGAAGAAAGGCGCAGAGCGTTGGAGACTCGAGCAATAACTGCAAATCCATTCACAGGCGAGACTTTCAATGAAGGGGAGAATTCAAACAATTGCAATGGAAGTGTATCTACGGATAGTACTGTCGACAATGCAGAAAGTCAAACATCGATTCATACTGGATCACTAAATACAACACAAAATAAATTCAAAGGAATCCGTGATTTGGAGCAACAAGGCACTGAATCTGCATCAACTGCTGGCAGGAGGAAAGAAGGATTTCTATTTGCTACATCACGAGCAACGCAACATGGAACTGTTGATCCGATCGCAAAGAATAATTGGCATAAGTAAGTATTTGTTGAATTTTCTCCAAAAATTATTGTTGATATTTGTCATATGGTAATCGTAACAAAATTTTAAGATATTGGTGTGTATTGGCGGGAGGTCAACTTTGTGAATACAGTAATTGGAAAAAACAACTTGAAACACACAACGAGCCAATAAACTTGCGATTTGCGACGGTAAGAGAAGCAAGAGGCGCTGACCGTCGTTTTTGTTTTGAGGTCATAACGCCTCAATATCGACGTATATACCAAGCAATTTCTGCTGAAGATATGAGTTCGTGGATGGCAGTAATTTCCAATGCCATTGAGAGTCTTCTTAACGGAACAAGCAGCTGTCGTAATTTGGATCAAGTCTTAACTCAAGACGTAGATAGTACTGGTGCTGGGACGTTGTTTTCCAAAAAAGCCCTTCAAAGGAGGGGAACATTGCCAAGTTTGTCTGAAAAAAGAAAACACGATATGAAGAAGGGTACACCAATATTATCTGAGGAACCAATTATAAAAGCTCAGTCTAAAGGTCGGAACCGCCAGGAAATGGATGAAAATGCAAAATCTGTGAGAATTCTTGAGTCTATCAAAGGGGCAGACATATCGAATACCTCCTGTGCGGACTGTGGAGCGCGCAAGACAGAATGGTGTTCAATCAATTTGGGGATTGTTCTATGCATAGGTAAATATTTATCTATATGAAAACGATAGCAAATGTTGATTTATCTCTTATTGGATCATTTAATTCAAAAATATAAATTACTTCTTCAGAGTGTTCTGGGATCCACCGTAGTTTGGGGACGCATATTTCAAAGATAAGATCGCTTACCTTAGACACGACTTCTTATACACCTGACCTTATTCAGTTAACTAAATCAATCGGAAATGCACGTTCAAATGCTATTTGGGAAGCTACACTTTCAGCAAATGAGCAACATGCAGATAATCCACCCATATCGTCTTCGAAGCCCGATTTTCCACCACCAGTTCCGCCAAAATTTCATTATATTTCCGAAACAACAGCAGATTCTGATTGGGAAGACCTCATTAATATGATATCACCTTCAACTCGTGTTCCATCTTCATCTTCATCCACCTCACTCGCTCAATCATTTACATCACCGACTTCAAAAAAGCCTCAAACCATTCATAAACCAACAAGTACCGATATTCGTGAAGTTAAAAAAAAATTTATCACAGCTAAATATGTAGATCGGGCATTTGTCGATTTTTCTCTTGTTGACGAGGATAAAACGGCGACAGATCTTCTTTTTCAGGCTGTGAAAGCAAATGATATACCTTTAGCAATGCAAGCTATCGCGTTGAGAGCTGATGTGAATACTGCACGTCGATTCGAGGTTCTAGGTGATCACGGATTAAAAACGCCATTGTTATTGTCTTTGCTCCACATTGAGCCTTCGAAAATGGTAACAGAAGAAGGGAGGACGCTGTTTCCTATGGCTGAGTTATTATTACAAAACGGATCTTACATCGAGAATATCTTATATGACAATCTCGAGGATATGCTTGGTGTAGCATCACAGCCTACCACACGAGGTTCAGCGAAGAGTGTTGGAACTTGGGCAACGGATGTTGTTAATGATATGAAGAAATCTGGAAAAACTGTCCTAGATGTAGTACAATCAAGTGGAAACATCGCAGCAATAAGATACATTACACCAAAAGTACTTGCTAGAGGAGCTCCAAGTGTTACAAATACCTCAATATCCACAACGAGTTCTGGTGGTGTAGTAAATGGCAACATTACAGAAAAAAAGTCATCTTCAAACATAGGTCGTTCCATATCGATATCAGTTAGGAATGTATTATCATGACAGGATCATGATAAAAGGAATTCGTTTAACTATAAGTCGTGGACGGTAAAACATTCGGCTATTCTAATTTATTTTATAATCTTAAAATACTCTTCTATTTGTCTAATTTTTTTTTTTTTTTTTAAAAAAAAAAAAAAAAAAGCATGGTTTTTTCCTATGCGTCCATTTAAGCTTTTAATGTGTTTCAAATTTATTTTTGTATTTTTATTAAAATTTATTATATAGTTGATAGATGTGTGATTCTCGTTTAGCTTAGTATATACATCGTTTTTTTTTTTTTTTTTTTTGTATATTATATAATTTTATTTCACGAAAACAATTCACACATAAATTTACAGATGTAATGTAATGGGAATTATATTTTTACCATTTTTATCAATTTGTACTATTAAATACATTTCCATTAATAGCAAGTTGAGAATGTTTTAGCTTGGTTATTACGGATTAGCTTCAACATTTTGTCACATAATGTTTGTGATAAATCTTAAAATTAGTAATTATGAAATGTGGTAAATTTTCTCTTTTATTCGATAGTGGGTGGGGGTTATTCTCAGGGATAATAATCACTGATGAAAAATTTATAAAAAATTTTTTAGTAAAACATTAAAAATTGTATTATAAAACACTTCTACAGTGTTTTGGCACCTATCACCGTTATATGGGGTCTTTGCCTTGAAAATAGGGTTCCGGGGTCCCGAAACCAAAATTGATATTTTTTAAATATCAATTTATGAAACTCAAAACTTATTTTGTGCAAAGTTTTATAACTGGTTAAATTTTGGTGACGTTTAAAGCGAATTAACTTTAGGGTTGGGTTTTAGGTAGGTATATACAGAGTTGCCAATGGACAACTTTGGACATGAGTTAGGACATTTTTGGATATTTTTGGACAAAAATATAATTAAAATTACTCAATTTTGTTATTCAGAACCTAAAAAAATATATATTCATCTATTTTTTCGATAAATTTAATAATTATTAGAGCTTGGACATGCTTTGGACACTTTTGGACACTTGGACATTTGGATGTTGTACATGGTCAAAAAAACCTTGAACAGTGAAAAAATGTATGTAGATTTCCGATTTTGTAGATCGTTACACAATTAATAAAAGATTTTTTTTATACGTTTTATAATACTTTTTTCGGAAGCTTGGGTAACTTATCTGACAAGTAAAGAGGAACAAGTTCACTAAGTAAACTTGTAGTTTTTGCTTAGCCGTATAACATATTTGTTTAATTCATCTTAATCTGCAGCTTTTATATTCAAAATCATGTTTGAAATTACTATTAAAATTAGAAATATAAAGTTATTAAATTTAATAAATTCTGTTTATTAAAAAATAAAAAATAAAAGCAAATTAAAAGAAATGGCTTAACAAAAATAACATAAAAAAAAAGTATTATTTTATTTTTATTTTTATTTTAAGATGATTTCTTTGGTCTTTTGACTTTTATTAATGATTTTTTTGGTAATGTGATTTTATAAACTATTATAGAAAAAGTATACAATTGGTTATATTTTTAATTTTTCTATATTACTTATTTAAGAAGTCTGCCTAAAGATTTCTTATCAATTGTTGTATTTAACATCTCTGCTTAGATGTTTTATTTTAAACCCTCTGAACTTATATTTATGTTAATATTACTAAATCAAGTTTAAGTTATTGTTTCAATTTTAGAATTATTTTATTCTTAAAATAAATCTTTTGAAACCTTTTGCATTTATTTTTATAGTTGATCTAGTATTGTTATACAAAACCAATATTTGTAATCAGAGTTATATTATTTAATTATTATATTTTTATAGAGTTTATTTAAATTTTAGCATCTACTTTATAGCATATTCCTTGTATTTTAATATATTTCTAACTTTTTACTAGATTCTTAATTCAGAAAAGTATTATTTAATATTATTTGTATTATATAAATTTAGTAAAAAATTTATTATAAAAGTTTTAAAAAATTATTAAACAAATAAAAGTTTTTGTTGAATAACCTGTTCTAATATCTTAAATAAACTTGTTCAGCTCAGAATTTTAGATATATTTTACAAATATTATATTTTTAGTTTTTAAACTCATTAAAAAAACTGTACTGATATTCTTTGACTTTTAGTTTTAATAATTTAATTTTTTTGTAGTTTCTATTACAATAACCTATTTTATATTCTTAATTAAAGTTATAATACACATTTGTCTGATCAAAACAAACTCTAAACAAAAAATTTTGATTTAATATTACAACAAAATTTCTCTTTTATTTTCTTATAAAACTTTTTTTTCTTTTATTTTTTGTTTCTACCTACTCTTATTTTCTTTACATATTTTTTGTATAATCATACTATCATTTTTTAATTTATACTTTATTAATTTATACAAAAATTTTTTGTAATTTATCTATTAATAAAAATTCATTTAACATAATTTAATTATTTTTATATTTGGTTCTTATTAATAATATATAACAATTTGCATTGCAAATTTTATTTGTATATAGTATCTAAGTCACATCAGTGATCCCAATCATCCTAATTACATCTTGTACTATTTTAATGACATCTTAACTATACAACTCCTATTTTTAATTATTATTCTTACAAATTAATTATTTGGTTATAATTTTAAATTAGAAAAATTTTTTTAATATAATATTTATTTACTTATATCTTAAAAATGCTTACATTAACTAACTAAGAGCTAAATACAGTAGATCTTGACTTTTCTACCAAAATTTTTCTAACAGTTTTGAAATTGCACTCTATGAAGAAGAAAATAGCAATAATGCTTGTCCAATTTCTCCTAAAATTAAATCTACTTCTTGCTTAACTAAAAACCTTTGATTCAACAAAATTACTTATTTTTTTTAAACTTCTTTTTCTATTTTTGTGATTACTTGTCTCTGTAGCAAATATCATATCAAATTTATCTTATCTACTAATACTAACTATACTCAAACTACTAAACTTATTACAGTTTATATTAATAGCAATTCAAAAAAAAATCCAAACAAATTAATTCAACAACTTATGACTAATATCTTTTCTTCGACTAACAGTATTCTTCCATCTTCTATACCTGATATATACTACTATACCTGTTCTAAATACTCTCTTCCAATTGATTGTATTAAAAGAAATAAGTATTACTACTCTAATAAAAAATATGTTATAAAGAATAATAAAGTTTATTATCTTGCTTATATGACTGCTTCATCTCAACATGAAGCTAGCTCATCTTATATCAAAAAAATCTTACACAAACTTTTCAAAATATCCTAAATAAATTTTCTTAAATTACTAATTCTCTTATTATCTCTTCTTACCAAACCTCTTAAACTGCTTCTAATCTTATTGATTCTTTCATTTCTACAGCTACTAACATCAATCTTGTTTTTAATCAACCTTCAATTCTTATTATTCTTGATAACTTTAAGTTAAATCCTAACAATCCCAATAATTCTAACTAATCTAATAATACTTAAACAAAGTTTCTTCTTAATCCTATTCCAGTATCATCAAACCAAAATTTAATCTCACATATGACTAGATTGCAAATTTTCCTATCACTAAAGAAATATAATCTAATAAAAAATTACAAACTCTATTTTTTTTCCAATTTTTTACTTTTTTCAAAAATTCCTTTATAACTTTTATCTTAGTAAAAAAATCAAGCCAGCTACTGCTACTTAACTAGTACTTAAAGCCTCATTCTATTATGTCATTTGCATAATGGCTAGACAATAGCCTGAATTCTTAATTGATCTTATTTATAATAATAACTCCAATATTGACAAAAGTATTACTATTCTCTTTAATCTTTTTGAATTCATCTTTAAAAATCTTATTCTTAAATTTACAATTATCCTTTTTACCAAACTTAACTATCTTGAAATTTTTGTTTTATCAGTTACTGTTCTTTTATATATTGCTCATAATCATCTTCAACTTTGTCTTAATCTTATACAATTTTATCTTTTCTTATCTAATAATTACTAATTAATCAATTATCAAAAATTTATTGAAGACTTAAAGCTTAGATCTAAAAGATTCAAAATTAAATCTTTTACTCAAACTACTAATTTTTAACAAAAATATCTCACTATTTAATCAGACTCTAGATTTAATATTAAACTTCTTTTCAGTATTCCTAAAACACTTTTTCTTGAAAAATTTTGTATCCTCTTATTTAAAAACTCTTTTGATTATTTTAATTCCTAATTTGAAACTTACTTTTTACTTTACAGTTAACAATTATCTTCCAATATTGATAAAAAAAAAAAGTTTACATCTCTCGTAGAATTCAATTCTGACAATATTTTATTATTCAATTATCTAAACATCTTCCTGAATCTTATACATTTCAAAAACCTAACTTACTCTATAAATGATATAAAGAAGCATTATGAGTTACTAATTTTTACTGTCTTATTTATAAAAATAAATTATATTAATATTTGATGATAAAAAATTTATGACAGCACTAAGCTCTTCAATAATATTTTAAATAAATCCTGCTTATTATTTCTTCTTCAAGATGATGAAGTATAGATTTACCCAACTCTTAATACTATATTATTTCATAAAAATAAAGAACATGTTGCCTCACTTGATCAACTTATCTTTACCAAAGCTTTAAACAAGTTAGCTAACCAAGCTGAAAACTTTGTATATATATAAAATAAAGTCAAAATTAAATTAAAACATCATAATTATTATTTTTATTGTTACTTCTCTCTATACTATCAAACTGTTGCTAAAAATCATAACATATAGTTTTTTTTTAAGAAGGAGACAATCAATTTTCTTATAAAAAATATTATTAATACCAAATTTTTTACCCAAATTATCACCTATTTTGATGTTATCAAAAATTTACTTACTTACAAAATTTTTAGCAAAAAATTTAACCTTGACTTCTAACCAGTTTCAATCCTTGATTTATTTTTTTTATAATCTTCTTTTTAAGTTCTTTGTCTTCTACAATTAACATTTTTTTTTTTTTTTAACCTTTGGCAGCCACGATGGTCAACCAGTCAGAAGTTTATTTATAAATATTTAGTACAGACAATATACAAATAGAACTATATCTAACTCCATGTGTCATCATCATGCAGTTACACAATTGGCATCTATGAGTGACCTGCCGCACCAAACCTGCTAAAGTCTGGATCGAGCTTGTCTGTCTGCTGCCCTACAATTGAACAGCACCAATCTGATACCATTTGTTCGTAGGGAAGTAAAAAACCAAAAAAAAAATTTCTTGTTGAGAGAAAATGCACTAAAAAAATGTGTATAGAGGAGAAACGTGAAAAAACAAATATCAAGAAAAAAAAAGAAAAGGAGATTGCTGATGAAGGCCAGACAAACAGTCACTAATTATAAAGGCTGTGTCGGTCTATTAAAAATTATATGTTACTAAATACAGTAATCTCTACTTTAACTCTATCTAATTAACATATTTAGTACTAAAGCTTATATCTTAAGGGAAACAATTTAACTAAAACTGAACTGGCAGAGAATTTTCCATGTGCCAGACACTCCGACTCCTTGTCACTGGATCCATCTTCATGTACAACTCATCATACTTTTCACCAGATCTTACATTTCAACACTTGTCACATTTCTGACTAATCATCTCATCTATTGCCAAAAATCTCTAATCTCGTCTCATTGTTGTGTTTTCCAAGACATGTGTACTCGTGCTTTATCTGCAACATGGGCTCATTCTGAATAGAACTGATAAACAATCCTGATTTAGAAGGATCAACAATGCCGATTTCAATGAGGGTAAGCTGGATTGCCCACTTTTTGATAAAAATTTCTTGGAAAAAAGTGGGAAAGGAATTTTTTAAAGCACCAACT